>AFBI03000001.1:1363534-1643864 GCA_000230595.3 Edhazardia aedis USNM 41457 | reverse complement strand
AAATCTATTTAAATGTTTGAATTTTGTTGTTTAAAAATTCAAAATACGTCAATAACTGTTTTTAAATCACATCTTGCACTTTTATTATACGATTTACGAATTTTTTTGCATAAAAAAATTTTGAAATGTAGTTATAAATACTTTTTTAATAATTTGATAATTCAATATCAGCTTTAATAAAAATATAAACACAACAATGTGTTTTTTCAATTTTTGATTTACGTTTTCTTCATTTTATTTATTTTGATTGAAGTATTATTTTAAAATTTTTAAAAAATTGCACTAAATGTGCTAACCGACAATTTTTTTCAAAGAAATCAACAATTTTATGTATTCTGAATATATCTTGCTGATACATAAGGAATTTCATATAAGACATATTTCTTCGATTTGTTCACTTTACAAAAACCCTTAAATTAAAAAAAAATAATTATACAAATGAAAACAAATTCTTATGAAATTATTTAAAAAAAACATTGATCATAAATAAAACAACAAAAAACCAATTACTATGTGTAAAAATTGATAAAAAAACATAAATTCCAATAATATTTCCAGATAACCTTTTGCTGAGCCACAACCTTTTTATGAAATCAATTGTATTGAAAATAGTTATGCTTGAAAAAAATACAAAGGAATATTAAATTTATCTTCAAAATAATATATGTAAATTTAAGACATATAATATATTATATTTCTAACAAATCGTTGTAATGTGCATATTTTATTACAAATTTTAGATATTGATGTTCAAAAATAAAGAAAAAATGTTGAAATATTTGCAAAAATTATTTTTAGAAGCCTGATTCAAAAATTTATATATATCGTATTAGTTAGTATTTATAAGTAAGCAAAAAATATTTTTTTGTGTTTTTTAACGGTGATTTGTTTATATTTATGAATATGTTTTTGCGTTTCAATACAGCAAAAAAAATCTTCGTAATAATAAATTCTAAATGTATTATCATCTAATAGAGCCAAAAAAAACTGATTCAAAGCAACAATTTAATCTAAATTTTTTGCTCGTTAAACTTTTGGCTTGTTAGATAAGAAGAAAAACATTGTTTGACAAATATTGATATGTTTTTACATATTATCCGATATCTAATAAAAAATGGGATAATTGTATTTTATTTATTCTTATAATATATACAAGAGGTATTGTAAGAAATAAAAACAAACAATGATTATAAAACTAATTTATATCTTTACTACGAATAAGATAGTAGTATTGTATGAATAAGAGTTAAAATCATATTCCGAATTCAATTAACATTAATATTATTAATACAATTGTCAATGATTTTTTGATACTTGTTTTTATTCATATCATTTGATCTAATTCATACTATCAAAATATTTTTATTGATGAATTTTTTTATGTTTTGTCATGAAATAAATAATTTTTTAGCTGATTTTGTTTAAAAAGAAGATATTATTCTTTTAAAGATAAATTTTCATTTAATTTGATTTGATTTTTTTGATCTGATTTTTTAGTTAGAAATGATTGTGGTTTAATAATAGACCAAATAAATAAGATGTTAGTTTAAAAAACAAAATTCTTTTTTTAATTTATATAAAGGAAAATATCCAAAAATATTAAAATCTTAAAAAAATTATAATCAAAAGATATTTAATCCAAGTAAAAGTACATCTCTTATTGAGAATTGCTTTGTTAAAAAATCATTTTTAGAGCTTGCCACAAAAAAATTTATAAAACTATTTTTTTTTGATTTGGGTACTTTGTTTTCACTCTTTCATTTAATAAGAAAAACCTATATTTCTTATTCATCTTATTCGCAAATGATTTTTTGCATACGAGTGAATATTTAATTTCGTAATTTAATTGAGCATCAATATAAAATTTACAAAATTTTCAGATATGTATGATTATAATGACAACAAAAAATAAAAACTATTAAAATGCAAAGTTTTGTGACTATAATTCTGTTAAACGTGATTTTAACTTTTTAAATATTATAAAAAATGTTCGTAATAAAAAATGATGCTTATAAATTTATAGTGAATTGGATATATTTAGTCATGATTTCAAAAATGACAATTTATAAAGACAAACTGTTTAATAAACAATATGAATTTGTAAATTCTAGTGTTTTAAATATTTTTAAAAATTCATTTTGATATATTAATATTTTTGTTTCTTTTGTTTTAAAAAATATTTTCTTTAGATTTTTTCGATGTTTTTATTGATAATACAAATCCAAGTTTCATTAACAAAAATTTAATTTTTTTCTTTAATATTTCAGATTATACGAAAAGATTACATTTCACATAAAAGTCATTTTTACAATAGTTTTTAATATCCAAAAAAATTTTAGAAAAATATTGTAAAAGTTAAAATGTTATACTACTTTTTTAAATTTTTATATTTTTTGGTATTTTTTTTTATTTAAAGAAAATAATTTTTGCTTCATTTGAGTTTTTTAAATTTTTGTAAGCATTCAAACAAAATCACAATAATATAATTGCATCGGATTATATAAAAAAGGCGTTTAAGGTTGCTTTGATTGCAAAAAAAAACCTTTTAAAATCAATTGTGGTTGATTAGTCATTTCTTTTTCACTGTTTACAACAACAATTTATGCTATTGAAACCAACAAACTAAGATTTTATGTATGTCTATTTCCTGAACATTTTATATCATAGAAATATTATGAAAGCAAAGAATATTTTTTTACAAAAAAAAATTTTGCAATGTTATTCAGGACAAGCACTAATAAAAAGCAACCTTTCTTAATTGAAAGTCCATTTTGTTTTTGTTTTGTGCTTTTGAAAACTGAGAGTAACATTGTGAAATATTTCTCAAAGAAAACTTAAAAAATTACTTATTTTTTTATACATAATGTTCTTTCTTTCCTGTCTTTTAAATTTTATTCAACTATTTGTGATTTTAATTACATTTATATATAATGTAAATAAAAGTTTAGAAAAATAAAAGAAATTTAATTAAGCAGAATCAAAAAAATAAAACATATTAATTATTACAGTAAAAAAGAGGCAAATCGATATATTGATAATTTATATTATTATAAAAATTAATTTTAGTACTAAGATCCTCTCTTAGTGGTCAACTATTATAAAATTGTATTAACAAAAAAAAATTCGCCCAAAAGTTCCTATAAATCACTTATGTGCATAATATTCAGACCCCTAATATTATAGAGAAATTTTTTTTAACTGCATACATTTTCATGGCGATCCAACCATCAAGCATTTTTTTAATGAAGTTGCATAGTTGTTGAATATTAAGAGCATAAAGAGTTTAGTGCACATTATTATAGTAAAATTCTATATATTTAGGGAAATTTTAATGTTTATTTATGAAACTACGTCATTGATTTGTGAAAATATAAAAATTATATTCGACAAATTAATCTTGTCAAAAATTGTTAAAAATTTGAAATAAAAAATTGTCATTGGTTAATGTAATCATTATCAATGTAAATTATTTATTTTTACGAAAATTGACATAAAATGATTAAGATGGGTTTACTGGAAATTGAGTGGTTTTTAAATATTGATTTTGATAACTGATGATTGATGATTGGTTTAAAAACCAAAAAAATTATATAAGGGTATTCTCTTTAAATAAATATGCATAAAAAACAATCTTTAATTTTATCTTCATTTTTTCAAGATTCTAATCGCTTTCCATCCAACACTAATAGTAGAAAATTAGAAGAAGGTTTCGATTCGCGATCGAAATTTAGGCAATCAAGATTTGAAAAAAAAACAAATCAAGCCTATCAGAAAAGATTAGACGGGATAAAGGTTGCAGAATTTCAGTTCAAAAGAAATTTAACCGAAAAAGAAATGAGGATGAATTTGTTTGTGATCAAAGGAACTGCGTGTTTTGAAGCATTATCATTACGTGAAAAATGTGTAAAATCGCATCTTTTGATGATAGTAAATTTCTAGAATGGTTTTATGAAGAGGGAATTAGAAATTCTTTACCAGAAGATTGGATCACATTCAAGGAAAATGTTGTTGAATACTGCATCAATAAGGGGATTGCCAACATGTTGTAATATAAAGAAGAAACAGTGAGCAACTACGTTGAAAGACTTATAGATTATACGATCAATCGAAAAATTGATCAAAACAAAAAAATATCGAAAATTTTATATGTGTTTGCACCAAGGAAGGTTAGAACTTAAGTATAAACTTGTGGTGACGATTGTTTAATTTTTCTTGAAAAGTTGAAATTTTGGGAAGAAAATTTATCGATTTTAGATCTAAATTTCGGCCAAATCTTGATAAACCGAAAGCTAAAAGTGATAAGAAAACACAATTCTCAAAATAAAATGTTAAATGTTTTAAATGTGGAAATTCTGGTCATTACGCTAACGAGTGTAATAAAACCGAAGTCAAGCCACATATTTAAACATTAAATGATTTTGCTACGGGAATAGATATTCGAAAAATAAAACTGGAAATAGGAGTGCCAATGCATAATTCGAAAATGGAGCATCAGCAAACTTTATCGGTCCCAAAATTTTGAATAATACAAAATATTAACAAAAACACAATCTGTTGATAAAATTTTTATCCTTGCTGACAATTCTGCATTGCAGATCAAGAAATAAATTGATTTGAAAATTGAATATGAAAATTCAAAATATAAATTAAATCTTTATGTTTTTGTTAATAATGACATCACATTGATTATAGGTTATCCGACGATAACACTTTTTAGTGTTTATTGAAAACAGCAACATTGTTAAGGCACTCGGGAAAAATAAAGAAAGTCTTGTGAAATGTGAAATACTAGCTATAAAAAAACGAGATTGTAAGTTGGACTAGATCGATAAAATCACAAAAAGATGATGTAGAATTTAGAAAAGTAATTGAGGATTTACTAATTCAGAATATTATCGAAGAAAGTAGAAGTAAGTGGTGCCACCCGGTTGTATTGACCAGGAAGAAATATGGTAAGTTACGATTCTGTGTTGATTTTAGAAAATTGAATAAAATAACAAGATCAGACAATTTTGAAATCCAAAGATTGAATTTCTAATAAGTTCATTGTCAGGGAAAAAATATTTACAAAAATTGATCTTAAAGACGGTTTTTTTCAAATAAAAATCAGTGATAATGATAAAAAAACAGCATTTTTAGCCAATAACAAACTTTATCTTCTTACAAGAATGCCACAGGGTTTTAAAAATTCACCAGCAATTTTTTAAAGAAAAATGTCAATAGTTCTACGTGATCTGATCGGTAAATCGTGTTTGATCTAGATTGATGACATTTTAGTTTTCGGGGAAAATGAAACAGAACAAGACAGAAATTTTGAGGATGTGAGTAAAAGGCTCAAAGAATTTGGTATGGTGGAGAATGCTAAAAAAAGAGAATTCAAAAAGAGCGAAATAAAATTCTTAGGATTTAAAATCGAATTATATATATTTAAGCCGACTTTTTGTAGATCTCAAGGCATTATAAATTATTAATCGCAAAAAACCAAAAAAGAACTACAGAGATTTCTTGGACATTTGAACTACGATAGAAGATTTATACGAAATTTAAATAAGATGACTGCTGAATTGTACAAATTACTCGAAAAAGACGTGGAATTTGATTGGAACGAATCACATGAAAAAGTTTTTAATATTATAAAAGACGGGTACTCAAGCGAATTGAATTTAAAAATTCCAGATTTTTCCAAATATTTCGAACTCGAAACAGATGCTTCGGATAGTGATATTGGCGGCGTGTTGCGGCAAGAAGGTGTAGCAATAGCGTGCATTTCAAGGAGCTTGAAAAATTCCGAGAAGAATTACGGAATTACAGAAAAAGAAGTGTTGGCCAGCCTTTGGTCGATGGAGAAGTTGGAATACTATCTAATGGGTAGGCAATTCAAACTATTATCTGATCATAAAGCTATTCGGTGGCTAAAAGAAAAAACAGAGTTTGGTACTAAGCGCGTTCAAAGATATTTTGAACGTTTTGAGAGGTTTAATTTTGAAATTGAATATAAAAAAGGTTAAGAGATGATAGAATCAGACGCGTTGAGTCGCAGTTTTAGTACTTTTTTAAGAGAACCGGAAGACGAGCTTAAAGAAAAAATATTGATATTCACAGGGAAAATAATCACAGAGTAAACATTAAAAAATTTAGTAAAAAAAATAAAATTGATGTAAAAAAAAGCTGCGAAAGAAATATTGAATGATTGCGTCATTTGCAAAAAGCAAAAAATACCAAGAACATTAACGGGTAAACACGTTCTGACTACAGAACTAGGTGAAATTTAAGGTGTAGATACAATGGAATATGACTCGAATAATATCATAATCGTGGGAATCGATTACTTTAGAATGGAAAATGTTTGTGAAGTGTGTTAGCTCAAAACAAGCAACAAAAATTCTAGATTTTTTAAAATTGATATACGCTGAGTTAAAATTTAAGATTCTTAAGACAGACAATGGGACAGAGTTTACCAATACAAATATAGCTAACTGGTGTAGAATGAACAAAATTAAACAAGAATTTTCAATCCCGTACCATCATCAAAGCAATGGTAGAGTTGAGAGAGCAATACGGACACTCAGAGAAAGTCTCAATAAATCTAAAGGCTTATTGAAGGTTAGAGTGAAAAAATCAGTATTGAAATACAACACAATAAAGCATCGAGCGATTAGTATTTTGCCAGATTATGCTTTAAAAGAAGAATTCAGAAAGATTGTTATTGTAAATTCTGAAAAATATGCAAAAGAGTTCAAAGATGAAAGATTTGAAATATTTCGGTGAATGATCAGGTTTGTTAAGAAATGAGGTAAAAATAACAAAAACGATCAAAATTTCAAGGATAAAGCAAAGATCATCAGAAGACTAAGTGCGAATACATACGAAGTTATGGATTGTTACGGAAAGATTTATATACGACATGCTGTTCAGATGGTCAAAATTTGAGCGGCGGATATTGAATATTAAGGGCATAAAGAGTTCAGTGCACATTATTATAGTAAAATTCTATATATTTAGGGAAATTTTAATGTTTATTTATGAAACTATGTCATTGATTTGTGAAAATATAAAAATTATATTCGACAAATTAATTTGTCAAAAATTGTTAAAAATTTGAAATAAAAAATTGTCATTGGTTAATGTAATCATTATCAATGTAAATTATTTATTTTTACGAAAATTGACATAAAACGATTAAGATGGGTTTACTGGAAATCAAGTGGTTTTTAAATATTGATTTTGATAACTGATGATTGATGATTGGTTTAAAAAACCAAAAAAATTATAAAAGGAAATTCTCTTTAATAAATATGCATAAAAAACAATCTATATTTTTATCTTCATTTTTTCAAGATTCTAATCGCTATCCATCCAACAATAGTGTAAAAAAAAAGGCAAATAATTTTTAAATTATATTTCAACACAAAAATGTGTCTGAATTTTGTAACCATTCATATATAAATTATAATTTTAGCAATTATATTATATTTCACAATATAAGTCTACTCTTTTAGGAATTTGTTTACAATAATCCTTTCATCCACCATTTTTAGAATTAAATCAAAAAACACTTATATATATATATATATATAATATTCGATTTAACCGTTCACTGTCTTCATCTGAATAATATTTTGCAATTGATAACAGAAAAACAACTTATAGCAAAATTTTGCTAACTAAATCATATCGAAAACATATTTACGGTAATTTTTTATTTATCATGATGAATTTTTTTTCTTTAACATCAAATCAATGTTTAAGAGCATAAATTTATGTGAGCAGAATAAAGATTCACGATACTGTTTTTATATTATCTATATAATTAGATTATCCTTTTTCCTATTTTTTCTGATTTACTTCCTTTTCTATGAATAAAATTTTTATTTGATATTTGTTAATTAAATTTTCATAATTTTCTGTTATAAGTTCTGACTAATAATACACCCTTTTTACATTAAATATGGGGTTTTTTAATTTATGGTGTTTTATTTTTTCTGCAAAATTTATAAATAAGTGTGTTTGAAAATCTGCGTACTTTAAAGGGTTTTTATATAAATTTGTATTTATAATTGTGGTACTATAAAATATTAAAAAATTGTTAAAAAAATATTTTTCTTTGTGAGAACAAATATGTTATAATACGAATTTGGTTAAATATTGGATTTTGTATTTTTATTTCTAATTGAATACGAATTTACTATTTATATCAATTTTAGTTTTTCCGAAAATTCAAAGTGCTTTTGGTTTATCAAAAGTTGCTAATTGCTATAAAATTAGAAGAATAAAAAAATGTTGAAAAATATGTAAAGTTTGAAATTATAAAATAGTCTACATTTTAAAATAAAAAAAATGATATACAAGAAAAATCTTTCTTTTTCTTTAAATTATAATACATATACTTTTAACAAAAACATTTTATAAAATTATTTAAGTATAAGAAAATACCATGTGAATTCAACAATAAAGATAAATGCAGAAGAATTTGTAAAATGAAAAACTTTTTGCAAATTCTATGTTTTTTTTAATCCGCAAACAATTAATAAAAATAGAGAAATTTAATGTTGGCGATGCTATCATAACGCGAACAAAAGTTTTAAACCATTTTTTTTCGTATTGTTGGAAGAAGTAGGTGCAAACGATTTATATATGAAGTTTTTAAATTGCATGATTTATTTGTAAAAAAACTATATTTATAGTTTAAGATTTTTGTATGTACCGATAAATTTCTATAATCATTTGTTTATTAGTAAATTATTATTTTAACATCAACATATCAAATATCTTTGATTTTGAATATTAAAAATCTTGTATTAAAAAAATAATAATTGATAAACACATCAACATATATCTTAAGATTTTTCAAATTTTTTTGAATTATTTTTTGTTCCTCGCGTTGATATCAGTGTTTCCAATTTAATCAATTTTTAAACAAGGTTTTGATGAAAAGATTGATAGCGGTTCAAAGTATCAAACAAATTGATGATTCTAGAATTGATTGTTTTGTAATCTTAGTTGTACGAAATAAATTTTTTTATAGAATATCAATAGATATTAAATCCTACATAAATAAAGAATTACTGTGTTTTAATTCCTTTTAAAACTATAAATCATAATTTATTTTGTAAAGTCGCATAACCATAACACAAGCACCCAAATCAAACCGTTGCATTGTATTTTGTTTTGTTATTTGTTTATCATTTTTCAACTTTGTTGTTCATAAATTTTATTATTTTTTAAACTATATAAAATAAGATCTTTGATATACTAAATAATTTTCGGACTGCATTTTGGTTATATATTTCAAGATATTATTTTAAAAAAATATAAACAACAATAAAAAATTTAAAGGTATAATTTAGAAATTTTTAAATTTAGAATGAATTAATCTTGTATGAAAACGTTGTACCTTATTCGAGACAACTTTAGATCTGCATTAAAGAAATTGTAAGTATTTAAAAAAACAATTTTGAAATTTAGAATATGAGATATAAAGAAGTAATTGTTACTAAAATCAATATATTCCATAATTTGATTAACTGAATTTTAATATCAATCTCGTATCTATGTGAATGATTTTATTTTTAATAAATTTTAAATGAAATTTTGTTCTTTGTATATTAATTTCTTTTTTTTCATATTTTGGTATTGAATATATGAGTTACTTGCTGAAGAATACAGAGAAAAAGTAACACAAATATTTGAGAAGATGAAAATTTTATGATGTCAATTTATTTTAAGTACAAGATCAAATTCAAGAGTCCAACAAATCACATTCATTATATATTTCTAATGAAATTATTTGATCTTCGTTATGTTCTTTAAAAATCGTTATTTTTATAATTTTAATTATCAATATGTTGTTGTTCAACAGTGAGTGTCAAATGAACAAAAGTTAATAAAAATCGAAAAGGTTATATTCGCAAGATATAATTAGAAAAAATATTATTTAAATCATAATCGTGTTAATTTTTTATTTTATTTAAAATTTTTTTATTATTCTAAAATTTTATCATGGGCTTTACTTTCCATATGTTTATATATTTTTATTTGAAACATTACTAAATTTTCACAATAAAAAATAATATTTGAAAAATATTGATTTTCGCAAAAACTTTTTGTAAATATAAAATATTTATTTATTTAGTATTTTTTATATATGTATAATTTGTTTTTCTAATTATTTGGTATAACATTTTAGTTTTTTATTAATACAAATATATTTATTCTATGACTGTTTTTTTATATCATGTTTAAATTTATATACACATCACTTCACAAAGTACAATTCAGACTTTAGTCACTGTGACAACTGATTTTTCGTTTTATATGATTAATTCAATTTTTGTAGTTGTTAACGATCCAAAATTTTTAAAAAAATTCTCAAGCAAGGTTGTAAATCTAGTTTCTTTTTTATATTATTATTAGTTTTTATTTTTTCGTTTTTTTTATTTACTATCTTATTTACTAAATTAAAAGTAAAAAAAGTGGAAGATATTTGGGATATTTTGATTCTAAAATGTTTTTATTGTAATTTCATATAAAATTGTTTTTGATTAAATCACTTTTTGCTGTTTTTCTAGAAAGAAAAAATGGAAAATTTTATATTTTTACAAATTTTACTTAGAAAAATAATACCGGAAATTGATTTAAAAAAGAATGTGTTTTTTTGTAATTATTTTTTTCTATTTTTCTGTAAGCAATTTTTTTGTGTTTCTATTTTAATTTATATTTATCACGTATAATCATTACTGCCATTGTGCAGATATTTTTTACATTTTCTGTATTTTTTTGCGCTTATTTTTGCCCAATGCTACTATTATTTTGTTTATCTATACCACACCTTTACAAATGAACAGAATGTTGAAACTTTAATTTTACGAAAATTTATGAAAATTTTAAGCAGTTTGACTTGAATAATTACTTCTTTTATATGTAAAATATCCAGATTACAATCAATAAAAAAATTATGTTTATTTTTTATTTTAGAATGAACCATATTCAATAGATACTGTTATATTTCGTAAAAGGACAAATGATAATAAAAAAAATAAATAAAATATAAAGTTGAGAAGTTTTCGTTTTTTTTCTTTTATTCTTTGTGATTCTATTCTGCGGGAAATTTTTTTTTAAGGCATTGTCTTCGTATGTTCTGTTTAAGTGTTTTTCTGAATGAGGTATGGATTAAAAAATCTTTTATAGGTATTTTTTAGTATAGATTAATTTCTATAAGTTTTTTTTTGTTACGAAAGATCTCATACTATATATTAAGTTTATACCAAACACCCTTTTACCTAACGGGAAAAGGCGAAAGTGAGCTTTTTATGAAACTGCTTTAAAATAAGTAACTTTACTTAGTTGTAAAAAATAACATTCTCTATTGAAAATTATCATAACTGATAACTGTCAAGGTCTTTTTTTAATAAAGTAGATAAAATAACACAATATTGCATATTTAAATAGCAAAATACAACATTCACTTGTATATCAGCAACCATAAATATATAAAATAGATTTTTTAAACATAATTAATCTATTATGTAATGATAATATTTTGGATAAATGCGTAAAAATTTAATGCAAATTAAATATTTTCAAACAAAAAATGCAGTTAAAAAAAATATTTTAGAACACACAAACAATAAAATAAACATATTTAAAATTTATTTTTGAAATAAAACAATTGTTTCAAGCGCTTTAAACTAAAAAATATATTAAAATAAAAAAATTTCTATATCAAATATTGGTAAAACACATATAAACATCATTTTTCAGCGCATAAAATTTTCAATTCAGTAAAATAATACTTTTTTATTTTGTATTTTTTTCGCTTGAGAGGACGATAATGCAATGCTAAAATTTTTTAATTTATTATTCTTTATTTAAAGTTGCACTAGAGCTGTTTAAAGATACTATACCATAGATAAAAAGTAAACAAATGTGTTTAAGTGCAAATTTAAAACTAAATTCTTAGGCGTTTTATATGTAGCTGAGAAAATTAATCTTTATCAACAGTAAAACTATGATTTTTATTTTCTTTTTTTATTATAGATTTAGCAATATACCCACACGAAATATTTTTTTTCGACATATAGCACTATTATATTTCATTAACTTGTATTTATATCAACAATTTTGAATTTTTTACATTTTCTAAACTATAATGGGTTACTGTCACGTTTTTTTAAACTATTATTATGAAAAAAAACACGAAATTACTTATTTTCGTTTTTTTGTTGATATAAATTTATTTTAAACACATATTATTATGACATCTGAAATTTCCTTTATTTTAATTCATATATTTGTATAAAATGATTATTAGTAGACTGTAAAAATAAATAACCTACAATTTTTAGTAAAAAACTTTTTTATATTTACTATCAACCATAACTTTACACGCAGAAATTCTTAATATTTTTTCCATTTTTTATCCAAGGATAACAGTACAGTAATTTTGCTTTGTGCAAAAATTCAGCAATATCGCTATAAAATATAAAAATCAAGCAAATTTTATTATCTTTGAAAAAAAAAGAAATATAAGAAAAATATCATATTTTTAAATTGAAAGAAAAACATTATGTTTAAATAGTTGTTATCTTAACAAAAAAAAACTGCATAGTAAATTGAAAAAAAAGGATAAAAACCATTTTACAAATGTTGAAATTTGTTTTTGCGAATCGAGGTTTCTGTTTGTTGAACATAAATTACGAAAAACTCAAATTTTGTATTTTTAAGTGTTATATATGAAATCTCGATGTGATTTCTAAATAAATTTCATATTTTTTAATTTTGTCAATTTGAATGATATTTTTAAACATTAAATTTAACAAAACAGTAGAAATTTTAATACTCTAAATGATTGTATGATATCCGAATAACTCTACTCTTGAAACAATAATTTAGGGTTCAATCTTGTTACAATTAATATAAAAATCGTTTTTTCAATATTCTGAAAGGTGTTAAATTTTACTTACTATCTTTACACTTTTTAATATTTTTTTATAGCTATAAATATTATTAAATATTTAAACGCAGATAGAGAAGCAAGATAATTAACCATGTTAGTGATTTCTAACTTAACTTACATTTTTTAGCAATAAATGTAATAATAATAATGGTAACACTTTAATAAGCTTTTCAGTACTTTTTACACGAAAACCTTCACGAATAAAATTTTATTTTAGAAAAAACAATGATATTTTTAAACATTAATTTATCTAAACATTTCTAATATTTGTTTTTTGTGATTTTTTTCTATAAATACAAAGAAAATGATAAATTTATAATTTGCTATAGGCATATGCAAACGAATTAAATTTTTGCTCTAAAAAAACAAAATTTTAAGCCTTCATTTTGTAATTTTTTCTGGCTTGATATAATATCTAATTATATAAGATAAAAACTACTTTCAAGCAATATTTTGTAATTAGGAATATAATTTTTTTTAAATTTAATGATGACTATAAGATTTCTGATGTTTTAAAGTATATAATTAATAATTACTATACCTAAAACATTTATATTTTTCGCATTTAATTCCTAATAGTGAAAATTCTGCTTAAACTCAAAACTTTGATATAAAATCGAAAAAAACGATTTTTATATTCTTGGATTCGGCAAAGCTGATAAATGTAACATTTATAGCTTAAATTTGGTATTAAACGAGAAATTTTTGATCATATAGGCATAGAGTAGAGAACCTTTATCCGATTGTGCAGTGCAAATAGCATGATTAAAACATTATAAAACAAGAATGGACTAAAAATAGAAAGGATAAAAATGTCGTTATGGTTAGTTTTATTTATCTGATATATATTTCGATAGCTTAATAACTACTATCGAATTTTAATTTGGATTGTTGCCTTCTTCACTTTTTTCTTTTCTCCCTTCTTCTACTCCTTGTGTGGCCACCGGATTAGTTTTTGGTAAATAACATTAGCTTCCTTATCACCTAGGACCATACTTCATTTTTGTAAGATGCAACTGCATAAATTTCGTTTATATCCCCTGGATGGGTATTCATTTTATTATGTTTCCACTGTTTCCTTGAATCTGTATTTATTTTTTTACATGATATAGCCCTTTTTTGTGTTTATTTGTTTTTTCATTATATCTCAAGTGCCTTTATATTTCGAACTCGCGACAAGTGCTTAATTATCATACAAAAAACATTTCTAAGTCTTTAAGTATTTTTTTTTAGTTTTAAAAAAAATATAAAGCAAATTTTTTTAATAGCTTATTGTATCAATTTGATTTAATTGACGAAGAAAATATCTAATAGAGAAAATAGAAAAAGCAAATTAGCAATTTGCATTTTATATATAAAATAGTAATCATTTTAAAGTTACCTTACACCAAAAAATATTTTTTTTGAACTTTTTCTGGTGAAATACAAAAGTCTATTACTTTATATAAGAAAAAACAACAAAAACTTCCCATAAAATATTACGATAACATCTTTTGTTTGTGTAGTCTGAGTCAGATGTCAAAACCATGCTACTAATGCGTTGGCTTTTAGAACATTAAACAAGACATGGGAAAAAAATATGTGCCATGAGTTAATGATATTTTTAAAATATATTTTTTTTGTTTCCTGGTATTAAAGTTTAGTACAAAATTGAATTATGAATTCGTTCTTTTTGGTTAGTTTAACTAAGATTTCTTCATACATAACAAAACATCTTACATTAAAAACGTTTAGTTACATGTATATCCTTGGTTGTATGTATAAGTTGATCATGATCATAATCCTTTTTTTTTATTCCCATATAAAAAAATATCTTACACCAAGATTGCCATACCTCAAAAATACTATATTGTGTGTAATATTTTATAGATATATATTTATGTTTATTATTGATGATTTACATTAGCTTTATTTTACTGAATAGTAAAAAAAATTATTTTTTCAATATGCATAAGGATATAATACTTCAAATTGTGCACAAAAGTTAACATTTTTTTACGATATGTGCAAAGCAATCAAATTTTATGTCAGGGTTCATCTAAAAACTGTAAATATTATGGACTTGATTCATACAATATTTATTGAAATGTATATTTATTCTTCGCATAAGTTTTTCATTCTCATCCTTTAAATATTTTTATTTAATAAATTGTATTAATTTATCACAGTAAAAAAATTATCTTCTTTTAATTTAAGATTGAAATCTTTTATCAAATCTTTAATCTAATACTTCATTGAATTCCGATTATTATTTATCATTTAAAAAATAATAAATAATTAAAGTCAACAATTAATTAAACAATATATTACGTATTTACACAACAATTTTTAATAAACATTCATAGATTAAATGTCACATATTGTATTTGTGACAAAAACATTCAATAATACACAATGAAATTGCGAAAGTTATTACGTTCATTAAACTGTGGACACCTGGAAATTTTTCAATACAGAACTAAAAATGAAAAAAAAAGAGAATAATACACTTAAAAACAGAAACACACAACGTAATTCAAGACCATGACTATTTTTGAAAGCTGTTTATTTTATTTGTTCTTATATTTCTCATAGTTTAATTGAAATTTTTAGACAATTGTAGTTTAACTTTAAATTAAATTGAAAGCAAGAACTTACTTTGTTTATTTATAAAAGAATTAAAAATTTTTTAAAGGAGTTTGCATTTTTTTGGCAATAGAAGTCGCCAATTATGATAAAAAAGAAACATATCATTTTCTTATAAAATTTCATACCATTAATGAAAAATCTAAAGCAATATTTTTCTTCAATAATATTGCGGAAATTATCAGATATAAAAAATAATCTAAATAATCTGAATATACAAATTAAACTTTATCATAATAAAAATTTATCTGATATGAAGAACAATTAGTGCCACTCGAGCTTGCAACAGAAACAAACATCTATATAATATATTTAGCAATTTTGAAAATAAATTGTTGCGTTCATCTTAAAACATCCAGCTAATTGAGTCGGGTGATAATTTGATGTTATTAGTACAGGAAAAACAAAAACCATATTATATAAAACGAATTCTATTTACTTTACATAAAAAATTCTTACAAAATAAGAAAATATTATTATTAAGCTAAACCTACATAGCAGTTATAATCATTATAGAAGCACATATAATATGTAGAATGTGTAGAAAGCTTCAGAAAACTGGAAATTTGGTCACAATCAAATGAAAGTGGTGATATATATCTATCATCGTTCATTATTTAAAGAAAATTTCAGACGAACAATTGTACATTTTTCTATCATACAAATGTCAAAATCAAGATTCATACGATAGAATAAAAATATTGATAGATTTAATTCAATATTACCTGGTTAAAACAGGATTAAAACCAACATAATCAGGTGAGACATGTGTTGATAAAACCAAAGATATACTTAATCAATTAACTCATTTTATTACAATATTAAAATAACATGACCAATTAAAAATGTATCACGAAAAATGATGCTTTATTTATTCACTTTATTCAATTTAGAATTCTTTGCATAAATAAAATATATAGTATAAAAATCTTGTTGGAAAAAACTTCTTAAATTACTATTCATTTCATTAAGATTACCTACTATTATTTTTCTGCATGTTTTGATAGAAAATGATTTCGGCGTTGTTACTTGGCCCAAATTTTCATATGTGCATGTTATTTGAAATTTTGATATCATTGAAACGATTTTTTTAAGTTCTAACCCCGGCTCAAGGGTCTTTTTTAAACAATCTGAAAAAAACTTTTGCGATTCTGCATAATCGAATTTACCGGTACATGTCATTTCAATTATATCAGAAAAAAATTTATTTACATTTTCAATTTTAGTTTCATAAATTATTTTACTGTTAATCTTTTCGATCTGTGGCTTTACAATTCTATTAAGGTAGTAGGCTGATATCCCGAGTTCGAATATAAGATTTTTATCATCATTCTCGAAAATTCGTAAAAAACTTCCATTATTGCCAACCGAAAAAAGCTCTATTGTATTTAGATTAACTGCCAGGGTTAAAGGGGTATTATTTTGATTTTGAGCCAACATTTCAAAGAAAATTACTTCTTTTACATCAGTATTAAGAAATGATTGATTGCACTCATAAAAATAATATTTGTTAAACATTCCTTGCGTGCAAGTACTATTTTTACAATTGATATAGATATCATCTATCATATTTCTTGTTAAAATTAGACTATGATTATTATTTTTTGTTTTTGTTGTATTGTTGGCTGAATTGATAACTTTTCCTATTTTCTCCACTCTAAGTTTTATGGTAAATGTAAAACCAGGAGATTTAATTGAAAATTCATTTACATTCGAAATAGAGCATTCGTTTTCGACTATACCAAGTTTTTTATCAAAGATTAACATAATATAATATAAAAAACTATTATAGAAATCTTCATTATATACAAAAACAGTTCTACAATTTTGGAAATCTGTGAAATTATGTATGAGAAAATTCATATATCTGTTTTTGTTTTCGAAGTAAAACATGTGGTCATATTCTTCATTAATCAATATTAATTCCATTATATTCTTTAAAAGTTTTTGTGGCCAAAAAAAATGATGGCTGAGTGAGGATATAAAATCATTGCAAACTATACAAAAATCTAGACCCGAAAAAATTTTAGAAATAGCACTTGAGTGTTGATTATGACTTGAATTTGTTAGATTGTTAACAAATTTTTTTATTTCACTTTCTCGAATTTGTGCTAAAACATTTTGTCTAGTTTTATCCTGTTGTTCAATTATTTCTTTAGCAAGTTTTTTATTTTCATCTTGAAGTTCAGAAATTTTTTGTATAAATTCCGCGTCTTTTTTACTGCTTATTGGTTTTTTTTGTTCATTTTTTTCCTGTTTTTCAATTTTTTCTAAACCTTGTATATCCTTTTTCTCCAATTTTTCTATTTCGTTTTTTAAAAATTTAATTTTTTCTCTATCCTGTAAATCCTTTGCTTGATATTTTTTTTTTTCTTCTTCCTGTTTTCTTATTTCTTCTGTGTGTTTTGCAATCTCGGCTTTGAGTTTTTCATTTTCATCTTTAAAATTTTTTTCTATACGCTGTAAATCCTTTTCCTGCTGCTTTCTTATCTCTTCCTGCTGCTTTCTTATTTCTTCCTGCTGTTTTTTTAATTCTTCTCGCTGTTTTCTTATTTCTTCTGTGTGTTTTAAAATTTCGCCTATGAGTTCTTCATTTTCATCTTTAAAATTTTTTTCTCTATCCTGTAAATCCTTTGCTTGATATTTTTTTATTTCTTCTCGCTGTTTTCTTATTTCTTCTATGTGTTTTACAATTTCGGCTTTGAGTTCTTCATTTTCATCTTTAAAATTTTTTTCACTATCCTGTAAATCCTTTGCTTGATATTTTTTTATTTCTTCTCGCTGTTTTCTTATTTCTTCTATGTGTTTTACAATTTCGGCTTTGAGTTCTTCATTTTCTTTTTTAAAATTTTTTTCTTTACCCTGTAAATCCTTTTTTTGATGTTTTAAACTTCTTTGCTCCTCATTTCCTTTCAATAGTAGTTGTTCGTCTTCTTCAACTGTTTTTTTATCTTTAATTGGAAGACCCGTGTGTTTACTTCTTATTGGTTTTCTTCCACTTTCAGTACAGGTTTTATTAGATTCAGAACAATACACACCAGAGTTATCACTAAAAATCGAATCATCATCATCATCTTCAATTATTGGTTTTGAATGAAAATTTGCATTTTGTCTTTCTTCTTTTGATTTGCTACTTTTTTTCGTGTTGCGAGTTTTCCTAAAGTACCTTAAACCGACACTTAAAACAATTCCAGTTCCAAAAATTGTAACATTACATTTCAATAAAACCGGATTCCTGATCGAGCTTACACCAACAACTATTATTATCAATATAAAAACTATCCAATTAAATTCACTTAACAAACAATGTGCACACCATAGACTAATATGCGTAAGCATGCAAAAAATTATGAATTTGTTGCTTTCGAAGATTTTTTTTTTTCATAAAAACCAATTTAAGAGATTATTTATAGTTTTTGCAATTTGCTTGGTTTAAAAATAAATGTTTTTTATAGTAAATGAGCAGCAATTTATCAAAATAATGAATCTCATATCAGTTTATTTTTTTTGTGAACTAGCAAGTAAAAAACATTTCATTGTAAGAATTAAATGCCTATTAAATGCAAATTTAATTTTAAATATGAAATATAATAGTTTTAATTTAACAGATTTAAAAATAAAACACATATTTTCGTAAATTTAAATTAAAATGTGAATCAAAAAAACATTTTTCATGGTTTTTATTTCAATTTATCCATATTCAATTTTTTTAATGTCTAGGAATTTTTTTTTATCTTAATCAAAAAGAAAAGACAATTTGAAATGAATTTTGTTTGAAATTTACAATATACACAAAAAATCGTATTGATTATGGCCTGAATAAAAAATACATTTTACATATTATATATATTCAAAATTCTGGTATTAAATCTAGAAAATCACAAAAAAGCTATTTCCTTTATTCCAGAATGTTATTTTCTATGATTTTTAGTATTTAATACGTTTTAAATAAAAGACTTAACTTAATATTGTTATATTCTAAAGGATTCTGTTTACATAAGAAGTAAAATTTTCTGGTTAAATAAATTTATCAATAAATATTATTTGTTATTTTTGATTTTTGTTAAGGAATGCAATAGGATCTATTATACAGTAAAAGCATTGAATGTAATTGGTGTACAACCATTCTATTAGCTCGCATAAAAAAAATTTTTAAACAATTCTATAATTAAAACAAAACCATTATGTTACTGTAATAAATGAAACATGAATGTCTTGATTTTTTTGAGCACAATATATAAGATCTGAACATTTAAACTTTATATATGTGATTGATATCACTGTCTTAAACATTTATATGGAAATTTGTATCTTGTTTTGTGATTCACATGAAAAAAAATTTGGAATAAACTGCTGCCTCAGAAAATATATAATGTTTTTTGCATCTTATTTCTTTTAATAATCAAAATAACTTCAAAACGCTTTTTTGAAATCATCGTATTCATTATAATGACGTAACAATATTTTTTAATATCACAAATGAAAACAATTCAATGCTAGTATTTAGTGGATAAGAGATGATTTTTTGCGCAAAAAACAATTTGAAATACATTTTTTATAAAAATCTCTATCATTTTAAAAATATAAAATGCATTAGCATAAAAAATTCTCATTTTTTTTATGATGTGCCTTATTTCAAATTATACTTTTTTAGTTCAAAAATGTGATGCCAAACATTCAGTTTTTGAATAAAAAGGTGCAAAGCGAAAAAATTTTCAGAAAAAAATTTGTATCAAATTTACATCTAATAAAATCTGAATTAATAATTATTCTGAATAATATTTAATATTATGTGAGGGTTTCAGCTTGCCCTTCTATGTGTCCCATAAGTTCGACTTCTTTTTTTGATAAACCAATATCAGCTTTTAATCAAATTTATTTTTAAAAACTAAAAACACTATGAAATTATAAAAAATTCTGATATTATGGTTTCTTTACAAAAAATCGACTTATATAATAATATAAATATACCAAAATGATTGTTAATAAAATAATTAGTAAAAAAACGAAAACATTTAATCTATTTCAAAAAAGTACAAAAAAACTTCCCGTTTGTTTAATATATAATAATTTTAGTTATATCACAAATACTGTACTGATACTAGTTTTTAAATGTATGACATTGATATTATTTTTATTATAATTTAATGCAATTTTGAAAAAAAAGGCTTATAAATATTCATTCTATATAAATAAATTAAGGGTAAAAATAGTTTAATGTTTGTTTCTAAAATAATTTCATAAAGGTTTGTGATTGCTAACATTTACATTTTTCGTTATATTATGTTAAACATTAAACTAACAAATAAAATTTAACATGTTCTAAGATGTAGCAATATACCACTGGCATAATCAAAATTTTGTAATATTGAAGAAAAGTAAAGTTGTATTCACGTAAATCGTTCTTTAACTGTTGGTCATATAACTGATTTACAAAGAAAAAAAAATAACGAAATTTTTTGTACGTGACATATCGTAAAAAAATTAAATAATTAATTCTTTTAAGATAAGATTTTTCACTTATAATTAAAATCTTTTTCTTTTGGATTTCTACTCCTATTACATTCCTCTTGTCTTGGCTAATAATTTTTTTAAAAAAAATGTTTTACAAATAAAATATGTAAATGTTCTAGTTTTATATTTTAATTTCTTTAAAAGCACTTATTCTATTGTTGTTAAAAGATTGGATCAAATAGTTAAACCAACATTATGAAAAACACAAATTATGACAGGGAAAATTAGCAAAAAATAAAAAGAAATGAACCCTTTAAATTAATAAAACCTTTACACTATGATGCATTATAATTTCCATTAAATATAAAAAATGTCTATACATAAACTTATTAGACCATCTTAAATGAATAAAATTCTATATTCACTCTATGATCCTTAATTATCATTAAAAGATAAATTTGAAATATACAAAACCGTCATTTAATATATTTTTATGCAAAAATAGCTAAAATATAACTAGTTGATCTTTAAAATGACTAAGATTGTAATTGGTAATATTTTTGAGTGAATTTTTAGAAATAATACATTATTAAAGAATGATAAATATAATTTTAATATAACTACTGGTTTTATTTTTTATTGAACAATAAAAGTAATATGTGCGTTTTTTCTTCACATCGTAAACTTAATTTTAATCACCTGTAGTATTACAACTTAGAACACACTTGAAACTGTTATAATTTTTAAAATCATAGATATATATAAATTAATTTATGACTTATTTTTGAAAGTTCTATTTTTAATTATTCGTCCGAGGTTATTCTTCAGAATTTCAAATATTTTTCCGTTTTTCCATTATTTGATATTTTTCTGTAAAGAAAAAACTATTCTTAAATTCAAATGTAATTCTAAGATATTTATTTGGTTGGTTTTAATATTATATTTTTAGAAAAATTAATTCTTTATTCCATTACTACTACTTTTAATATTACTATTACTACTATTATTTTTATCTAAAAAACACTTTTTCTTCTACAAAAAAAAAATTTGTTGCTCATTTTTTCTTTCATAATTTCCTTTTTTTATATTTAAAAATAGGTTTTGTAATCTTTTTTATATCTAAAAAATCACTTATTTGTAAGTAAAAAAGAATGTTATATTTAATTTTATTTTAGTAAATCTAAATTATGTAAATATTTTATTCATTTTATAAGATGATTGATTTTTATTTAAAAAAATTAAAATTTAACTAACAACCAATTTTAAATAACAAATATGAGATTTTTTTTACGGATTGATAAAATTTACTTTTTTTATTGTTAAATCTGATCCTTTTATTCGCGATATCTTTTTGAAATTTCTTATCCACCTTCTGATTGATAGATTGATTTAAATTTTTGATACATATTCAATTTGTAAATATTTGACTTCATTTTGTGGCTTTAAAATTGCTACACAAAAAATATTTATATAGTTATATTTCAGTTTTATTGTTTTATGACTGCAAAACACAAGTTTTAAATTCTGCAAAATACCCTAGATAAAATTTACGTGAACACTAATAAATAACCAGCTATAAGTTTGAATTAAGTAAAAAAAATTTCTTTATGTGATTTTTTGGATTTGCTTTTTAATAAAAAAGTAAATTTTGTATACCCAAAAAAAATGCCACGATATCACTTTGAAATTTCTTAATGTTTGATTGACAAAATAACCTCTTAAAGCATAAGAACTATCGCATTATGTCAAGAAAGGTGTGTGTTTCAATCTTAAAACTATTTTTAATCTTAAATATCTTTATGAAAAAATTAATTGTGTAAATTTAATATTTATTATAAGCCTATAATTTCGGTTTCTTATCAGAAAATCAAGAAATGAAACTTTTCAAAAACATTTAAGATTCAAATTTCAAAAAGACCGAAAAATCATATAATAACTGATTATTCACACTTATAAATAGACAAACTACTTTATATGATTTTTTTCTGTATTAAGCATCATGCTTATTAAATGTCTGAGATGCTATCTGTTGATCTTTCTGATCATTCCATTAAGGCAAGGGTATGATAAGAAGTATCATCATCAAATTTTATTATTTCTTAAAATTCTCTGATTAAGGTTGGTGATCAAAATTTTCAAAATACAAATCTTTCATCTTAACTTATCAGAAATGATTGACAGACGAGTTTATATGCAAGCGGCAATGATCTTTGTTTTAATGAAGTAAATTTTAAAATTATAATCAACCAAAAAGATCTTTCTGTTGTTTTTTTATTTTTCTCCCGTGGTTGTAAAAGCTATTTCGTGTTTCTTCTACACTTTATTACAAGAACTTCCATATTGTAGGAATTTCTTATCATATTCTAATGAAGACGAAATCAAATAGATTTTAGTCACTTTTGTGTTTTAGGCGCATTTTAAAAAACGGCACACAAATCATATACAACCTTTTGTAGAGAATCAAGTTAAATCAATATTTTCAAAGATAAGAAACTTGAATTACCAGGGTCACCCTCATGGCTTGACCGACTTCCCAAAATAGAATTATTATTTATAATATGAAAAAACATTAAAACTAGGTAATTGTTTATTATTGCAGCTTTTTACTATGTTCCTAAACCAATCAAATTTCTTGTAAAGAAAGATCAAAAATCAAAAACTTCAAAAATTATCAATTTTTTTGAAATGATGAACCAATATTAAATTATCACAAAAATGTCTTGATCTAAAATTTGATTAAATTAAAAATTCAGATAAGAAAACAACGAAAATTTCAAAAAAAGGATTATTCCAACTTTACAAAGATATGTAAAGACCATCTTTTTTTATATTTATGTTCGCTTATTAGAAAACCATACCAGCTATAAATATCAAAAAAAAATGCATAAAACAAATAACATGTAGTTGATTTCATCGATCGATTGAATTTAATATACTATTTATCCAACTCAAGTTTTACGTAAAGCATCTGTGATTGTTTTACATTTAAACTTTTAAGTGCTAACACATTTTTTTAAACTATGTTGAGAAAACTCAATATCTACCATATAGAAATTGCGTATTATTTGTTATATTTTATAGTTCTAGAACTACCGTACATCTTCTATATTTTTTTAAAATAAAATTATATTATTTTCATATATTTTTATAAATTATGATCGATAAAATTTAACACTGCAAACAATTTGTTGTAAAATTATCAATACTACTATTTTTAGCAAACATAACTATATTATCATAATTTATAATTATATCTCCACCAACCTTAAGCAAGAATTCCAATAAATTTAATATAATGCGATTCTTGATGTTAAGAGAGAAGTTTTTATTGTTTTAAGTTATAGATTTCGTTTACATCGTAATTAAATTACTATAAAAAAATTATTTTTAACGTAATTTGTGTATAGAATTGTTGTTATTAACTTGTTTTTATAAAATCGAATGTGCTTGATTAAAACTTGATATGCAGGAATAAATGTTATTCAGTTACTAAAATCATAAATTTTTCCAATACGTACATTAAAAATATATTAGTGTAGCAATAAATAAGGTTGCTGCCATTATTTTGCAATAATGCAATAAAAAAATACATCACATAGTTTAAAAAAAAATTGCCCGCAGAACATTTTCATACAAAGTCTTTTTTTGTTTGTTTGCGCGACTTGGACAACAAAGTCTATAGCGCGGAAGTTATTCTTAATAAAAATATGCAGGATTCTATTTTCGTATAATGTTTGATGCTGCGGGTCAATTCTAAAGATCTCTTTCAAAAGATATAAAATTTTCAAATAAAGCCACGAGAACGCTTTTATTTTTATTTTAAAGTTATAAAATTGTTGTATTATCGAATAAAGATCTTAAAAAGGTATTAAATAAAAAAATTCAGGTGGGTTTTATCACTTCAGAACACGCACATAAAGTATATTTTGTAAAAATAGAATATTGCGGTATACGGCATAATTTACTAGACATTGGAATCTTTATGAAAATAGTAAACAATATCAGTCATTTTTAAATCTTTTTCAATCATCCCTTATCCTATTATACATATAATTATCTGCGTACAAAAACTAAAAAGATTTTGTCTTTTAGTATTTAATCATATTGAGAAAAAACATAAAAAAACATTTAGATATTTGATAAGCAACAAAGAAACCATAAAAATGTTTTTTTTAATGAATTCTTTTTTGATTCGTTTAACAAGTTTTTTGTTTGTTCATTTAAAGTAATTTATATCATAGGTATTTTATCTATGTTTTTATATTTTATTAAAAAATCTTATAACTTATTTCTAAATATTCCATGATTGTGTAATTTAATATGCATAAATTATAATACCAACATTTTTTGCGCTTTATTATTGTGTTCAAATTTATGTTATAATCTCTTTACGAAAAGCAGTCTAAAAATTTAATTGCGCCAACAATTTCGTATATTTATATCAACGGCTTACACTACAGATATGAAATACATCTATTTTCTATGTAAAACTTTAGTTTTTTATTTCCTTTTCAATAGATAAGTAGTTATATCATAGTTAGCCCATGTGCAGTTTATCGAACTTATACTATGTCTTTCTATCTTTAATATGTTTTATATGTGTTTTTACCATTTTTTAACTATAAATGCTAGATCTTTGTTATGTATGCCGTCGGATTTGCTATACTTTTTCTATATTTTACGGGAAATATAATGTTTATATTTAAAAATGAAGGTTGTACAAATTTCTTGAGTCTTTTGTTGATTTTAAGATTTTTGATCATCGATTTTTGCATAAATATTATAAAAAATCATTATGACAACATTAAAAACATATTCGAACTATATTAAAATGTTTTCATACCTTCTAAGAAGATATTATATACAAATAGTGCATTCCTTAATTAATCTTGTGTTTTTTTTGAAATTTTTACATTGTGCAGCGTGATAGATATTTTTCAGAATTTTTTTACTTATTTTGGATAACATAGGTATTTTTAGAAAAAATATTTAGAATGTGTATCATCAAAACTTTTTTTTGTTTATAATGTGTTATGAAATTAGTAAACTTTATACACAAGTGTGCAATAAAAAATATTATATTGATATTGTAATAATTGATGAGGAAAGATGTTTAAAGATAGCAAAAATGTTTTTTGTGTGTTTTTATTGTTAAAAAAAGGTAAATATATACATTTTAAATTTCATGACTTAAAAAAGATTTAACTTGAAATAAATTTTTTAATACCAAAACTATTAGTCACAATAACTTTTTTAATATGAGCGATTTCTACAGTTGCCTGTCGTATATACAAACTCGTATTTCAATAGGATATTCATGGCTATTCTTGGCGAAAACAAAAAGTTTTACTTGATTTTTTTGGCTTTTTTACACTATAGTTGATTCTTTGCAAATTTGATGGTAAATTGAACAAGTTATGTTTTTTATTAATAGGAGAATAAAGAAGTTTAAAATTAAATATAATATTTTATAAGCAATATATGTTTTTTATATCGCAAAAAATTTTTAGAATTACTTTAAATTGTTTAAAACTGCTATAGTTACAATTTTCATTCGATGAAAGAAATTGTATTAATCGAATTTAAAGTTTAATATTCGACTTTATTATATTATACAAAAAAAAACCTATGATAAGTAAATTTAAATTTTTATACTAAACACTAACTTGATCCTTGTATAATAAAACATAAATATTCAAAACCACTTGAACAAAAACATGATCAAAAATATAAACACCAGATGTGAAGATTAGTTTGGTATTAAAATTTTATAATTATAAATGTAATTTAGTGTTTTTTTCCGTATTATTCATCAATTTGTGCTTTATTGTTCCTAAATCTATTTCGTTTTTTGCATAATCAATTATTCCTGAAGTGACAGTAAGAAAAGTCACTGATGATAGGAATACAATGAGAATTGTATGATTTGTTTACTTTTTCATAATTTTGACTGTGATGTCATCTTCACTCTTGTCTTCATCAATTATTGTTTTTTATCTTCTACTTCTTTATATAAACTTTCTTTTGGGCAATTGAATAAATACTTTATATATTGAGAAAATATTTAAATTGGTCATGATTGTTTTTGATACTCATATGAATGTATTACACACACATTTGTAAATATTTCTTCTTTTGGGTGAATTATCCATATTTCGTGCCTTTGGTATATGTTTCTCTTCAAATCCTTTGCCTAAAATGAACTTGTTGTAATAACTAAAATCGCTCGTTTGAATATTTTTTAAAATATATGTTTCTATCATATATTTAGACATATCAGAAATTTTGAATTTTTCAAATTTTTCACGGGAATTCAAATTAATTTGAAAATTTTTCATTGATTCTTTTATGTTCTGTGGTAGAATGATTTAATTTTTTATGATGAAAAAGTTAATATTATTAAACGGTCTGATTACTAATATAAAAATCATATCAATTACAATTTAATTTTTTGTGCCTAATTATTTGTTTAAAATTGTATTAAAGCAAAAAAATATTTATTCTATAAAAAAATTTTTTTTTGTAATATTACAGTATGACCCGAAGATATTCAAAGAATAGAAAAATAAAAAAATATATCTATCTATCCCTACGCTACAAACTCAAAGCGAAGGAGAAGTATATCATTTTTTAATTTTTTACTTAAAAAAAATTTTAAAATTTGCTTGCTATTTTTCGAAGAAACATTAATTTTACTTCAATACTTGGAATAATTTAAATTAAATGTAAAACAATATATTTTTGACGATTATAGTAAATAAAATCTTATCAGAATTTAAGACGCTAAAATATTTAAATAAAGTAAATATCAACCAGTTTTACTATAAAATTAATAAATTAAAACTTTTTATAGTTTGTAAATATGTTGAAATATTATAACAAATTAAATAACATTTTCGAAAAAAAAGATTATGATAATGATGATTCTATATGATTTTAAAATTGATGATTCATATGTAAAAAAAATCAACGCATGAATAAAGAGCATATAATATGATTAATCATATATCTATAGATTTCTGATTCTTATAAAAATTTTAAGACCATGCTGTTTGTAAGATATGATTTATGTATAACAAAAATTATATGCTTTTTAAACGTCTCTATTTTGTAAAAAAAGCATGATTTTGTTATTATTTATCTCGAAACATGCATTTAACTATAAATCATAATAAGATGCCCACAATTTCTTCTTAAAAAATATATAAATATCCGTTAATATTGTTATTGTAAATTTTCATATGCTTTATGTTACGTAAAAACAACGAATAGTGTAAAATTTCAATTTGAAAAGTTATTGACATATTGAACCGCTAATTTTATTATTACATTCTATATTAGTAATTTTTTTACAAAATAATTTTTTTTCATTCAGTATTTTGGGAAATCATTTAATTCAAACATATATTCATTTTTAAGTAGAAAAAAATAGATACTTTAAATTTATGATTTTTTATAATTTAAAAGGAGTATTAATACACTTTAAAAAATACTATTACGAAATTTGTAGCTTTGATTCGTAAATAAAATAAAACAAACATTTTAAATATTTTTATATGTGTTTGAGCTTTGTAAATATAACATTAATCACAATTTTGCATACACATTGTAAAGAACTTCACTAAATATACAAATTTAATTTCATCTATAACATTTAATAATTGGATATGCGATGTTAAGATATTTGTTTTATTACAAAATGTAAAAAATTCCTTATTACTAAAATAATATAAAATTTTTTCGTGAAACGAACACATAAATATAATTTCAGAAAAGTAAAACATTTTACGAACGACGATACAATAAATAGCCATTTGTACTTTTTTTTGGAAATATTACGCTTGAGCTAATTTTATAACAATTAACATTGTTTTAAATTTACTTTATTTTTTTCTCTTATTGCCATTGTTATATTCCAGCGGTGATACACTAGAATAAAATTCATAAATTGAATATAGACATAAAAGAGGAGAAACTTTATTATTATAATATTTATTAAAGATAGTTGTGCACAAGTTAATGCCAGGGTTCTGCCAGCTTGTCTTATAATCGTGAGTTGAGCTCTGTCTGTCAATACCATCGTTCCTTCCTCTGTCTATCTGTATTTGTGGAAGGGTGCGTGCTTAAATAGATGACAAAGAAGAAACATTGGGATGGAAAAGAAATTTACGGTGGGATTTGATATGTTTACGGTGGGAACATGCACCATCGCTGTTTCCTCCGATGTGGTGGTATTTTCCACTACAGCAATATTTATACAAAACCAGAAAACAGTCTCGCTTTTAAACCACAAAAAAATTATATAAATGACTAAAATTTAAAAAACAACGGTGAAAACATTAAATTTATTGAAGTAAAAAAAATCAAAAGACAAAATGGTTCAATCTAATTTTACTGTTCTTCACACGTATTTGAACTGAAAAACAAAAAAATATGCTAAGACATGGAAACAACATTTTTTTACAACAAAATTAATTTTAAAACTTACTGCACAAAATATGAAATTTGAATTATCATTTACCAATGATGTATCAATATAAAGCGTTACTTAAAAAAAGGTGTGTTTAGAATTTTTAACTTTTTTTATAGAAATCTCAAAAAATAAAAATTTTAAATTTTTAGCAATAATAAATATGCTTTACGATCATGATGAAATTTATTAGCCTTTTACCTATGAGTTATCACAAAATGTTTTGAAAGTTTAATTTTTTATGCTATTCGATGTTTTAGTAAAAAAAACTTTTTTAATATTTTGTATATTTTTAAATTTTGGTTTTTAATGTTTTAAATGTTTTTTATGGTCTATTTTTCTATGACATTGTTAAAACACCGTTAAACGCATTCTCGTTACAATTTCACATCAATATATCCATTATGATGTTAAAAAATTTAAAATGCATCTTTGAAGAATAACAAATGCGACATTACAATAGTTATCACAATAATATACAATATTAGATGAATTTATGTATGTTCTTGCAAATCAAGCAGAAAATACAATAGTTCAATAAAAAAAGATAGAAAGAAACAATATGATCGGCAAACGTTGCTATTCTGTAGAAAACAAAAAAATGTTAAAATTTTATCTGTAATGATATTATAGTGTTTTAAATTCTAGTTGCGTTTTTTTATTCTTTTAGAATGTAGGCTTTTGTTGCGCATATTTTTTAAGCTTTCTTATAATATATAAATTAGGATAGGTAAATCTATTCATTAAAAAAATTTATAATTAAACCTAATAAAATCATATAAGTATATTTTTTTATCATTTAAGTATGTTTTTTATTGATTGAAACCAAAAATTTTGTTTTTTTTAAAGATTTTTTTATTGGTATAAATTTTTTTTGAATAATGTTAAAATGTAAACGTTTATCTACCAGATATCACACTAAAATATACAGTCTAAACGACCATATATTTCATATACATTCTAACAAATTGAAAAATCCGACAAGAATATAATGCAAATTTCTACATTCTTTCTATTTTTGGGTATTATGTTAACTAGAACATGTATTAAGATACAAACATAGATTTTTGTTCTATGCTGTATCAATATTTGTAATACAGTGCAAATAGAAAGAATCATAATTATTCTTAATACTTCTTAAAACTATCTGCAATATATAAAATGATGTGAATTATCTATGAGAAAAATTTACAAAATATGATTTTGTCAAGTTTTTTAATGCAATAATTGTAAACCATGATAAAAAAACACAACAATAAGCATTATGTCATACTAATTCGATAAAAAAAAAAGTATATTTGTAAATGGTGAATATCTAGGTTAATTTTTTTACAAAATAAACATTGCATTAAATATCACCTATAAAATTTCCTATGCTATTACATCTGTATTGTTTGTAAATTTCTTACTTTTAATTTTTTTATTTTCTATTCTAACAGAACCCTGTAATAATATAACAATTTTTTTGCGACAGCTACTTAATATTACAAAATTTTTATATAGATATATATAGTTCTTTTGACATTAGAACTAATATATTAAAAAAATATAATAATGAAACTAATTCGTTTTAAATTTAACAAATGAGATAATTGCAAGTATAGATTTACACTGGTTATATGTTTTTTACGAATTCATGGTCAACCAGACTTTTTTCTATTATTACTATTATTTAAAAAAGAAGACATGTTTTTTAACACGTTATAATTATTTAAATAGCTTGTTCTAAGCGCAATAAGAAAATTGAACGAAACATAATGAGTTCAGCACGAATTTCAAAACTATCAATGAAAAAAGATAAACCTTTTTCCAATAATTTCACCATAAAAATGTCAATAATATCAAACAAATCCCACAAATTGAATCATTAAATAAAAATACTTAAAAGAATCAAATTGTATTTTTTTATGATGATTAGGATATATAACTCCACATTTTATATTAAGGGATTTATGAGATTACAAAAAAAATTTCATAATTCAACAAGTCTAACAGAGATCAAACTAATAGTATAGAAAATATAAAATCTATTTTTTTATATATATCAGGAAAAATTACCATTTGAAATGTAATTAATGTTTGTGTTTTTTTCATTGATTAAAAAGTTTTATATAGTCGTCATACTCATTAAAATGTCACATACAGAAAATATATTTTTGGATGTTTCAATGCTTAGCGAGATATTTTAATTAGATTTTTTGTATAATTGCAATAATTTAAAATCAATAAAAGTAGAATATAATAGATAAAATGCAGAATCTCATAAGTTCGCCATAATTTAAAAAAATTGAAAAATTATCATTTTTTAATGATTCTAAATAGGGAAAATAGTCTTATTATATTTTAAATGATCAATTGATGATTGAGATAAAAATTTGGAAAACGATACGAAAATTTTTTAAATACTGTTTGATATTAACTGATTGGTTGATAAAAGTATAAATACAGCGTAAAATAATGTTGTTCCAAAAAATAATATATACCGACTGAAATTATCAAATGATATACCACTTTGTAACATGAAATATATTTTTGTGTTTTTTTTGATTTTTTTATAATATATTGGAGTAATTTGTATTTTTTATTGTGTGATTATCGTGAAGCTCATAATTTCAAAAAATATTCTATAGCGTTGCACATAAAGGGCTTCAAATCTAAAATATATTAATAAAAATGCAAAAATATCTATAAAAACAATAGGTTTATATAATTTCTTTTTGATAATATACTGTATTTTTCATAATTTATGCAAAAATGCATATATATTAATTATCATTTCACTAAAATGTCACTAATTTAATATATTTTTCGAAAATTATAGAAAGAAGTAGTTAAATTAGTATTTTTATAAAAAAGACTGCTCTTCATATTTCGAATATGCATATGTACACAATGAAAGCAAATAATTGCAAAATTAAATTATCATAATGAATGTATTCACAGAAATTCATATAAAATCATTTTTATGCATGTTTTTTTGTGTCTACGCTTTTTTCTGTAAAAGTATGAAGCAAAACATAAATTCATGAAAATTGAATTACTGAAATAAAAATTATAATAAATTATTAAAATTTCTGGAAATATACACGCTTACTAATAATATATCATAAAAAATTTACCATAGAATTTTTTATATATTCATACAATTATTAGCAAGTAATTACATTTTTTATCCCATTGTACTGAAAAACTATTTTTTTTATATCGTTATTTTTTATACCTATATTCATTATATTTTTTTGATAATTATTTAACTGTATTTATAAATATTTAAAATGTTTTAATGTCAAACAGTACAAAAATTACTTTTTAATATGATTTTAAATATACGATCTTAAAATTAATATTTTTTTATTTTTTGCAATGAAATATTTTATAGTTACTTGTATAAATTTTTTTTTAACTTTTTTAAATTTAAAGTAATTTTTTAATGCTTCGAAAATTCTATATATGATGTTTTTTTACATAGTGAGAACTAGTGGCCTTTTAAAATTATATTATTTGCTAGTTATAAAATTTACAAAACAGATGATGCAATTGCACCTTTTATTCTAATAATATTCATAATCTAAATAGTTTTTTCTTTGTATCCAACATAAAAACCGTTTTCATTGTGTCATATGGGTTGTATAAAGTGTTAACTATAGCTTTTTGCAACTGCAAATTTATAAGTCTGAAAATTTTTCAATAAGTACAGATTCTGTTTTTAAAATTTTTAAAGAAAGAAATCTTAAATTCGCAAAGTAAATATTAGTAAATTTGTACTTTTGAATGTTCTTTATTATTTGGATTTTTCCATTCACAGTAAAATAATGATTTTTAAAATAACTACATTGTTTATAATTTTTTAATCAAGATTTGAATAAGAATATACTAATCCTAAACAAATAAAGATCAATAATATAAAGAACTTCAAAAAAAAATAATTTTATAACAGCCTCAATATAGCATTTATATGTTTGTCTATTTTATAGTTCTTATTTGCATTATATAGTTTGTTTTCCGTTGATTTAGTGTTTTTTATACCTTAATAAGCATTGAAATCTATATAAAGATACCAAAAAGCAAGAAAATTGTACACATAAACATTTCTTTGTTTTTTTTTTAATTGGAAATAAAAAATCGCGAAATTTTTTTTTGGATTAAACTTTTCTCAATGTAAGCAAACAAATAAATGGTTCTAACAAAAATAAAAAGAAGTTATATTTTTATAAATCGCCACGTTTACAGTTATTCTCGTAGGAAAGAACATTTTTGTTATAATCGAAATCAAAAAATCATAAAATATATATACTTGTATTGTAAACCGTAAGATTGTATCTTGATTTATTTGTTTGATTTTTGGATAAGATATTATCGGTTACATTTCATATATTTATATTTCAGTAGTTACTTGGAATTTTTTTATAATCCAAAATTTTGCAATTTCAAATTAAAAGAATTATTTGACTATTATTTATGAAAAAAATAAAAATTATTTTTTTTTTAATTTTAATTTTTTCATAAACTCGATTTGCATTCATAATTTTTTTATTTAAAGTAATTATGCGTATTTAATTTATAAAAAATAAATTGGTCTTAAAAAAATTTGATAAAAGTTGAACGAACAGTAAATTATAAAACATTACATGAAATAAATTTACTCTGAAAAACAAATATACTTAAATGGAACGCTTAAAATAAACAATATTATTTAATGAAAGTAAATCTTGAGATAAAATTATCTTTAATTTCTTTATGATAATGATAGATAGCATTGTTAAAATTTAAGAATTATTCTCAAAACCTCTATATCCACTATTTTGGACGAAAATGTAATTAATTCTTTAAATATCTAAATTATCGAGGAAGTTATGCGAACTAGATACTGTTTGTATAATAATATAATGAAATAGAAGAATTTTGACATTCATATATATATAAACATTCATGAGTCGTTTATTTGTGCTGTTCTTTAATGCGTAAATTTTTTTATCTTTTTAGTTGCATCGCCTTGGCCACATCTCATCTTACTCGAATCAGAATATATTTGCGAAAAAGCTCAAGCACCATGGTTTTTTGTGGCATCTTAATTTATTGCTATACTGAAAGGAATATTCTCTTTCTAAAGAGCATATAATTGCGTTATTTTACAGAAAAAACTTTAAAAAAATATATGAAATCGCAAAAAACGAACTGTACAGAATAAAATACAAGATATGTACTTTTTTATTCTAAATTAAACATTATTTTTTTATAGTGTATAGTAAGCAAATATTTTTTTAAAAAACGATATTACATTCTGCATTTACATTTATATTGATCCACGAAAAGTGAAAATCGCTTTTTCTTTTCTTTTTTAATAAAATCCTCTTATAATGTATGTAAATTTTCTTCATTAGTTTGTGCTAATTTTTATGTTTCAACATCAAATTTTATTCAATATTTACTTTATAATCAATGTATAATTTGATTTTACTTAAAAAATATATTTTTAAGACTTTCCTCAATTATGATAAAGAAAATATATTTTTTTCATCATTCATTCTATAATTCTATAACTTTTTGTCTTTTTTGATTAATGTTTAAAATATTGTTATATTAATGCAGCCAAACAATATGTAAATTTCTTAAGAGCGCAAAGAAATGCTTTAGTTTTTGTTTATATTTTTAAAAAATGCGGTCAATTCATATAATTTTTATGTATTTTTCTGTTTTTAACTTAAAAACCATAGACAAATATCATTTGAAGAGCTTTATTATTATCTCTTTAAATTAATAAAATACATTAAAAGCATTTTTTTCAAAAATTTTTCTTTTTCATTTATCACAAAGATTGATTTTCAATGAGCTAATTATATACTGAGTGATTGAAATTTTTGTAGTGGAATGAAAAGGTTTATATTTTTCACATTTTCTTCTTTCTTTTCGGTTATCACAATTTTTGTAAGTGAAATAGTTAAAAAGCAATTATATTTTTAAATATTCCTTTTTGACGCAATTAAACATAAATGCTTGTATATTTTTATTGTTATCATTGTAAAATTCTTAATTGTTCTTTGTTTTTTGTTATTTTTAAAAAAAAATTATAGCAACAGAAAGATTTTTCATATCTAATTTTTCTTAAATTTATACCTTTTCTGTTTACTGTTAAACAAAGTAAAACATTTCAAAACATTGTATCTAGAATATCAAAATTCGCAATTTACGATTTATAAAAGCAGTGGAAATTCTAGCTTTTATTTAAACACAAAATAGATAAATAATACTTTCGAATAATAGTTAATGCATAAAGCCATTATATCTAATTAGCAAAAACCTAAAGTAATCATAAATAAAGTATTTTGGAAGACAAAACATTTAATCAAAGATTAAAAAAATGCTCTTATTAGTAATTCATTGCCTATTATAAAAAGATAGCGATTGATTGTAGCACTATTGTTATATATCGATTATATCAGCTTTACTATTATAGCAATTTTTATCAGGGTCCATGAATTTCACTGCATTCAGTGAAACTTACAGACCAATGCGTGTCAAAGAAAGTTGAAAATTTCGCGGAATGCGGTTTCTATATAAAACTAACGATATTTGATATTCATTAAACTAGGAACCAAAAAAATTATTTATTTTTGTAATTATTAAAAAAATATTAAAACAATTCATAGCTGTTATATTATTTTATTGCATCTAGATTCTCTATTTATTCTACTAGTAAAGCAAAAACAATCAGATTTTATACTTTAATTTTTTTTATAAATGAAATAAATTTTATAAAATTGATAAACAAAAAAAATCGACTAGCCTTTAGAAATGTATATCAAAAAATTTATAATAATGGAACAATTTAAAAGTTTCAATGAATTTTAATATTTGCTAAAAATAGTAAAAAACAAAAATCAGATAGTTTTTAGATAAAATTTTGGAATGATAGTTGTAATGCCTATCAAGATTGCTATGATTAATTCTATAGTATATCTTAAAGATGTTATTTATATGATTTGCACCACTAATTGTAATCGGTGGTTCTCAATGAGAAACATATATATTTTTTCTTTGTTTTATTCTCTTTTTTTATTATTTGACCAAATTTGATAGTTTATTTGTATAAGCTATCGAGATAATCTTGATATGTTGAGTTTTAAAAACGATATTTTTTTATAATAAATCCGGTTGGTGCTTTTTGCTAAACAACAAGTATAAATAACTTTGTTAAATAATGTTGGATCGGTTAATGGATAGTTTTTTTAATATTTCTATAAACGGAAAGTTGGGCAAACCTCGTGGCAGGCCCGCAGACCCAACCCCACAAATAATAAAATCAAACATCTTTTATTCTTAACTTCTACTTAAAACGCAGATAAATTACATCTAAAATAGTTAACATAAAATATAATCCATCTAATAAAAATTACCTAACTTTATCAAGTTCAATATTTATAAAAATAACTTTTAAAATCAAAAGAAGCAAAAAATAGAGTGGTTTGTCTATTTTGCGATTATTAAAAGTTATATTAATATCTCTACACATAATAACTGCAGTTCTATCTGTGATGATATTTCTGGGTTGTCGAGTCAATAGAAATATCTTGTTTTAAAAGTAGGTAGAAAATTGGTATCTAAATGTCTGGCTTTCTAAAAAAATTAAAAATATGATACATTTTCGGGTATGAAAAAAATGTTATATTATTATCTGTTTTATATGTTTTTTTTATCTCTTTAATAGTAAAATTAATTTTTTCTTTCCTTTTTTTCTTTTAATTTATCACAAAATAGTCTAATAAATATGCTATTTTTCCTGCCTTGCACACCTAATATCTGTGGTATGTTATTGGTGGAACAAGGATTTCACCTTATTGGTATCTTTTCCCATTAGGTTGGGTTTGGTACCAGTGGCTAGTGTTATATTCAGGTGAACACTGGTTGGAAGTCTTAAAAGGTTAAATTTTGGTATGTGTTATTTAATTATAAACGGTTTTATAGTTTAAGAAAAAGCGAACAAAATGTGTTTTAGGAAGAGGGTAAGACACTATTGTTATATTATTCTGTATTTATGTAGTAGAAGATCTTAGCCTAACAAATCTTGCATTATAGACGTTTGAACTGATGATCTGTATAATCTCTTAACTATCCATCGTTTTTTTTATCATAATTTAAGTGGTCCTATAAGTATTTCTAACTATTCTAAGTGTTCAATTTCTTATTAGAATTTCAAATATGATTTAACTGAATGAAAGTTTTTTCACCAAAGATTATTTATGAGTAGTCTAAAACACACAAAAAATTGATACATAACGTTTTTTTTTAAAGAATCCAAAATAGAAAATAAAAAATGACAAATTTCTTGTTTTTTATATTATATTAAAAGAATAATATACTCTTAAACCCGTTCACTATTGCTTTATCTTTATTTTATTTGTTTAAATTAATTCTGTTTTTTTTTTCTGTTCTTCATTTAGCTATTATCAAAATTTAAATTTATTTTGACCCCTATTTTTTGGTGTTTTTTCGGTTCATCGGATATGCATTATAATAATGTGAATTTAATTTGTTTGGATTTATTAATAATCTTAGTATTTTGATATTCATACACAAACAAAATTATAAATTATATCCATTCAAAAAATAATTGAAGCGAACCTTATGAAATCAAATTCTTTTAGAATATTCTTATTAAAATACATGGTTTATTTTTTGTTGAATCTAGTACAAATTTTATATAAGAAATATATTAAGGAATGTAAATAATCTTTTAGGTAAAAAACGTTGTTTGAAACGTATGTAATGATTTTAAAAAAAATGTTTCTTTTTCTTTTTTTAAAGCACTCATTAGCAACAAAAAATGGTATCAGGAAAAATTAGAATATTCCTCTAATCTTGCTTTAAGTTTTGAACCTTCTTAAATTGAACTTTTAGATTTAAAATTGGTTTTAATTCAAGTTCAGAAAAGTAAATAGAATTTGCTTGATTAAAAAATTAGAATTTTTTTATCCTTTAAAGATAAAATAATATTTAGAAAAAAGTAATTTGATTCCATGACAAAAGCTTTTCGTAATAACATATATTAACAATAAAATATATTTTTGTATTCTTATCTTTGTTAGATTCTTTAAGTTAATACTTCCTTCATATTTTACTTTGAAATATGTATTGCTTAGCGGAAATTGTCTGAATTCATTAAGTTAAAACTATAATTGTAAATATATATTTGATTGAACTTAATGTGTATATGAAATTTTTTGAAAGGTAACCCGACTTCTATCTTTTAATTCAATTTCATTCTATTTTTGAATTATTTTATAGTTTTTTTATCACCATTTTTAATTGGTCAATAAAAAAAATATTGACGGCCAAATCATTTTAATCTGAACTAATTTTGTAATTAATATAGATTACCTTAAATGCAATCAAACCTCTCAATTTATCTAAATTTATAACATTCTATATATAGAATTCTACATTGTCGATTTATAATTATCATACAAATCATGAAAAATATTAAAAAAATATGTCATAGACTTTTTATATGAAAAAAGACAAAATAAAGTAAACTATTATATCCATCTATGTTTCAAAAAAATACCAAATTAATTATTTGAAAACCACAGATGTTTTTTTGACATTGACTGTCAAAAATGTTTTTTTTTCGTATAATAATGGAAAATTTCTTGGCACTAAACAAAAAACACAAAAATATTAATAATAGAAAAAAAATATTAATGAATTTGAATAAATAAAGTTTTTCTGTTGTTTTTAATACATTCTTTTTATTTATTTTTTATATTTATTTCTTTTGTTTGTAAACCAATAACCTACTTGTTTTGGTGTTAAGTTGCAAGCTAGAGCAATATTAATTCGATCTTGATCAGTCGGATATCTTTCTTTTGCATAAAAAGATTCAAGTATGAATCTTGTTCTTTTGTTGTATCTTTTTCTTTTTCCATGTTTTAATGCATCTTTTACATCTTCTTCAACTTCGTTAACATAATTTTCGACCAATGATTCTACTGCCTCTGTACCATTTTTTTGTATTTCTTCGATTTTTTGTCTATAAAAATTAACTAGGTCGGTTGTAACTACAGGTCTCACTAAAAAAATGTTTTTACTGAATAGCTTTTGAGTTAAATCTATAGTTTCATTGATCTTCATACCAGTTGACGTGTACGTTTTTCTGACAGCAGCGATTTTATTAGCAGTCTCTTTTAAAGTTTCATCGTCCATTTCTCTGTGTAGATTGAAAATTATCCTATATTTATATTCTAGACATGTAAAAAAAAATTATTGATTTTTTATCTGATTTCGTCTAAAAAGCATAATTAGATAGCATTTTTTAAAAAAATAAATACATTTATTTCATGCTCTTTTGCAATTAAAAAATACACCAAAAAAATTAAATTTAAATGATGTTGTATATTGTTAAAAGATGCGAAAATAACATTGGAAAATCAATCTAATATATATTCAATTATCAAGTTTAATAGCCTTTTCAATCGTCTTAAACAGATAGAGATTAAAAAATCACTTTAAGATTCAAATTTTAATTTTGTGACAATCATTTGGAATTAGGCATTTTTTTAAAAAGAAAAGACTCTGAATTTTGAAATTGTGCCTAAAAATCAAGAAATGTCCAGAGTATAAATTATATATGGTCTTAACACAGAATTTGAAAAAAAAGAATGAGCGATTTGATAAAAAAAAAGACTTTGAATTCATGTTTTTAATCATCGCTTGCGTTCCATAAATTGTTTGTTTCGATTTCTTTTATTGGTGAACCAATTCGCAACTTGCTTCGGAGTTAGTTTACAAACCTTTGCAATATGAAACTTGTCCCTATCTGAAGGATAATTGTCTCTAATAAAGAATCCTTCAAGCAAATCTATAGTTTTTTTATTGAAGCGACGAGTTTTGGTTTTATCGCACATCTCATTTGTCTTGTTAATTTCACACTCAGTAAAGTCGTCAAGACATTTTTCTATCAATAGACAACTATCTCTTTTCATATCATTTAGTTGCTTCACCAATTCATTAACAATGCATGTGGGAATCTCTGGTTCGAATAGTGATTTTTTCCTTCCTTTAATTACTGGCTCCAAAATATCATGGAATGTATTGTTTTTTTCTATGAACAATAATTGTATTCCGTGCATATGTCGTGCTAGAGTCAGAATTTCGTCATTCATTTTTGAAGAGTTAGATTTTCGTTAATTAAATTTAGTACAAATACAAATTATTTAAAAAGAAATTTGTAAAAGATTTCATAGAAAAAGAATAATATGTCAATTTTTACTAATAAATAAGCTAAAGTAGTTAATTATGAAGAGCAAAAAATGTTTCTTTTCTTATATTGCAAAAATATGAAAGAAAATTGATCAAGATTTCGCGGCACTAAATTTGAAAATATTCTATTATTTGAAAAATATGAATCAGAAAAGAACAAAACAGGATAAAATTATACATATTAATGGTTAGAAATAATAATGGTAATTTTCATGAAAAAAATATGCGCATTGGATAATAAATCTTATATCCAAGCAGAAAAGATTTTTTTTTCTTTTAAATTTACAAATAAATTACTTGTATGCTGGATCAAAAATTTAAATTAAAAATTGAAAATTTATTTAATTTCAAAGTTTGAAGCTAAATGAATTGATGTTTATATTTATTTGTCAATTATTTTTATAATTAGTATGCAGTAATTGATTTACAATTTGATTTATAATATTTTTATAATTTAATAGTAAATAATTCTTTTTTAATTCTTTTTCTTAAGAAATTTCTGATAGAATTGTGAAGAAGTGAATCTTAAATGCTACAATTCTAATTTTTTATTACTACGATAGTTCTCAAAATATACGTTGCACATAAAAAATTAGCAAAAAATATTCTTAAAACGAGTTTAAAATAATTTATGTAGAACAGTAACAATATTGGATTTGTATATCATATATATGTATGAAAAACTTATATAATCGATTTTTATTTTCCAGACAGATTAAAGAAAAATATTTTTTTAAAAAAACTACTAATTCATTGAAAATTTTTTTACAATAGTTTACTTTCTTTCTTATTTTGATACAACATTTAAAAAAATTGTTCAACCAATTAATTTCAAGAGACAAGTTAGATTTTTCCTGGAAAAGCAAACATTTTATTGTAATTATAAAAATTAGATGTATTGCAAAATATTATTTTGCATAATTAACATATCATGTTTATTCCCGACTAAGCAACTAGATACAATTTTATTTACTCTATTTTTAATTTCTCATTCATTGTTGCGGCACAAATAGATTGTTTATATGGTGAATATTGAAGTTTTAAAAAACCAAAAAAAATTCAATAATGTAAATTGAAATAGCATATAAATAATACAATGTTAGTGCATCACAAATGATGATACTTAGCAGAGAAAAAAAACAGTTTATTAGGCGTTTAAAATGGTTTTTGAGAATTTAAAATCTTTTAATTTTCAGTTCTAATTAGTTAGAACTGAAATTCAGTACTCATGAGTTTGTGTTCCGATTCTTAAAAGAGTTGTAAATTGACAAAAATTTCTAATGTTTTTTTTATTCACATTATTCCTAATACTAAATTTACATCAAGTTCATTATTTTTTTTAATTAACTTTATATTTAAAATTTAAAAAGAACAATAAATCTAACAAACTACATTTTGTGTTTATTTTTAGAACAGGTTTATTTATTCAATAAATAATCAAATTAATGTAATTCGTTAGTTATGTTTTTTTAAAAAATTATAAAGTAAAACAGTCTTTTGATTCCATCTTATATTTTTATAAAAAAATGTCAGGAATATTCCTTTTGATCGGCGATAATGAAGTTAAAAAACTAATAAAGAAAGACGTCAAATTCTTAAACAAAATCTAACCTTATAAATATTTTTCTATGTATAAGATTATTATTTTACACCAAAATAATGTTGTTAGAAAATGAAACTTTTTTTATCATTTACCAATTAAATCCTTTTACTTCTGGAAAAAGGTAAAGTAAAACTAATTTTCATTTATCATTCTGTAAATTATTTGTTTTACAAATCTTCTTAACATTATTATTTTTTAAAAATACAAATAATATGAAAATGTTGAAAGAAAATTTGGAAATGATTTGACTAATTAAAGCAGTTCAACTCATAAAGCCCTTTTTTTAGATAAATTTTTGTGTTCAACCAATAGTTTCGTCAATAAAAACCAATAAATATTTCAAGAATATCATCAAAAAATAAGGAACGATAGTTTTTGGTTTTCAATCAATCTCAATTTTATTTTTCTTTTGAATATTAAAAATAGAAATCGAAGAAAACGTTTTTTCGTAAAAAAATAGTGTTATTTATAAATTCTGACACTCGTAATTTATTCAATCGTTTATTTTTTCTCTAAGAGTAAACATATTATTTATTTAAATTCCGACTTAAAGGATTCAAAATTCTTTACACATTCAAATACTTATTAAAAATTAGTTTAAAAAATCTACTGATAAAAAAATCAACTTTAACATATAATTTATCCTTTCAAAACGAATTCTAATATAAATTTGTAGCGATTCTACACAATTAACATTTCAGTAAAGTTCAAGTCAAAATACAACGTATTAATTTGAATGACGATGTAATTAATTCAAGTTCGTTGATAAAATAAAGGTTATTCACCATATTATTACGTTTTTTATGCATTATTGATGTAAAATAGAATGAAAAATAAAACAGTTTATAAAACCTTTAATATTTTCAGAAGATAAAAAAATTAATTCGTTGCATAAATTTTAAATATTTTATAAGTTTTTCTCATGTTTTCTGAATTCTGTAAAGAATCATCTTGATAATTTCTAACATTTTGAATTAGGGAAAAAAACAACCAAGGCATAGTTTTCCAAAAAAAAGAATTTAGAACAAGTACGTTAAATTTTTAAACTTCTGTTCTGGAAATTAATAACATGCAAGTAGGAAAACATTTTATTTTTTATCAATAACATTCTTTATTTAATTTGATTTTTGTTGGTAGTTTTTTACTTTTTAAAATATAAGAGCACACATGAATATAAAAATTTATTGCAAAAATATGAGGATTTCTTTAAAATAAACTAGTAGCGAGTCATTTTACTTCGCCAAATTTTCATTGTGATATATATTAAACTTGTCAATAGAATTTGAGCGTTTGCATATTCAAAATCAATGCGACCCTAATATCTAAATGTAAAAAAAAATATAAAAATGAACTAAATATTTACAACTGTTATTAAAAAATCATTCGCTATAATCAAAATTGCAATCTTCAAAAATAATTCTTTTATATTTTCTATTTTAACTGAAATTTGACTTTTGGTTGTTCGAATGCACTTTTGAATTGTAGCTGTATACAATACAAATAAAAGTCGGCCAGTACTTTTCAAATGTAATTGTTTCGAGGCTACATCTTCGATCAAATTTCCATAGAATAAACTAATCATAATGATAGAATAAGAAAAATGCTTTGAAAATCGAAGATAAAGAAACCGAAGAATAAGAAAGTATAGGAAGAAAGAAAGAAATAAAACAAAATAACGTATAGAAAATTTAATGAAAGTGAAAAAAAAAACAAATGAAAATAGACGAAGAACAAAACTGGCGTACTCACCCGGTGTTCGGCGTGCGACACGAAGGAAAACCGAAAAAACCGAACTTCTAAAAACCGAGAGCAAGTTTTAATTGATTATACTGTTCTTGAACAGTCTTTTATTGCCGGGAAACCGATGGTCAGTGTTATTTTTTCCTTGGCTTTCTTGCTTAGGTTTAGTTTGATTAGTTTGTTCATTAATTTATTTTCTAAGGGTAAATATTATAGAACATCGTAATAATTCAAATTAATGCTGTGAAAAATCAGTAACGGCATAATCTATGATATTTATAAATTTTCTTTGTTTATTTATAATATTTTTTGCTATAAATTAGTTAAATTATAATTTAAATTTATAAAATTTTATTTACACCTTTATAAAAACATTACTAGATATTCATAGTCCAAAAAAAAAATACATTTGTACCATCTTTTAATTGAAAAAAATATCCAGATCTATTTAAATGGTGTTTATCTGTCCTTGATTTCTTTATACCAAGGGAATGGTTCTGTTGGAATGAAGATGTTGTTTCAAGGGCTTGATCACAGCTTTACCAGTGCAATTTCTTTATTACCCGGTGTATTATGAACTTTATGGTATTAAAAAGATGCATTTATTAAGAAATTATGAAAGAATATGGTACATACTGTGGAAGATTTTAACGATCACATACCGAAAAAATTCAAATGTAATCATTTTGATTATATGATCTCCGGTAAATTATGGGTTCAACATGCTCAGGGATTGTATATATGGAGAAATGCACATAAATAATAGTAAAAGCTCAACGCTACTTTTTAAAATAAAAAAGAAAGATAAAGATATAGATATAGATATAGATATAGGGCAGAATAAAAAGAAAAGAACAGTAAAATAAAAAAGAGTTAAAAAAAAACTGTCAGAAAAAAGATATATCAATAATTATTAAGCTTATATTTTTAAAACCCGTTTTATTCTTAATTAATAGATTCTAAATGATTTTCATGTTATACCGATTGTCTTATATGATTTTATTCCTACAGAAAAAGTAAGCCCACTCGCCATAAGTTGACTTCTTCCACAATAATCTTTATTTTGATGTAAAAATGCCCATTTTTTGTAAATTTCATGTTATTTTTTTTAGTATTAACCGATTTTTTTATTTTACGCATTTTTATCATATAATGAAAATAATTTCAAACAAGTTAAACATTTATGTTAATATAAATATAAACATTTTATGTGTATAATGTATTTTGTGTGCGAAAATCAAGCTTGATCTTTTGATTGGAATATTTTTCTAATTTGGTAGTTTCGCGAAATTATTTTTTTTTACTTTAAAAAATAATAAAAAGCATTTTTTTATCAGAATCATTATAATCTTTATTTAAAGAAAACATGTTTTTCTTTTAAAATTACAAATTATAACTTACTAAAATATCTAGAACACAAAAAAATTGATTAAGCTTTAAAAGTAATATATTTACTTTAATAAAAGTATTGTGAATTATTTTTGGATACTTTTTTTAAATAAAATTGTAATTTATAGATAATTTTCGTACAAAAAAATATTTCGTTTACAAATTTTATATTCCTGCTGTAAAAATGGGCTTTATGGAATTTTTCAAATATAATATCTAGTCGCAAGCCGTGCACACGACAAAAATAAAATTTAAATAATATATAATATAGTTACAATCGATTTAAGGGTAAAAGTAAAAATTTTCAAACATTGTAATTAAAAATATTGCCTGACTTTGTTGAAACTCTTTCAGTAAAATATATAAACTGATTCATTTTTTGTTGATTATAATATTACTTAATCGATTTTAAGCATTATTTTATTTGAATATACAAATTTACGATTTAGGTCTAATTTTAATAATAATATCTAATACAATTGTCGAGAATAACAATAGACTCGTCGTGATTAACTCTAAAATGATGCTGAATGGATAAATTATGAAATTATAAGTAAGAATATATGTAGGTTAATTAAATTCTTCGTGTTATTTATGCGAGAATTAGCAGAATTGTGTCAGCCTGGGAAATATCTCTATCTTTTTGTCTAATCTTATCATTTCTTCGGAACCATCTCTTTTTGGGAGGAAACTGGACAATTTAAATAACCAAACCATCAGAAAAGTTAGAACGTAAATATTTTTAGTTTTTCTCGTATTTAATGGTGTTAACTTGTAGAATAAAACATAATAATATCCACATATTTGGTGATGTATCTACATGAATGATATTTATGAATTTTAAATATAATATTTTTGTCATTTCGAAATGAAAACAGAAAAAAAATACATTCTAGTGAAATTTTTGTAAAATATTACTTCAAATAATGTTGAAAAGAATTTTGTTTCTCAATAAGGATCTACTCATATGTTTATTTTTTTTTGTGTAGTTTTCTGAATCTGTGCAGGCTTCCAAAAAATTTAAATAAAATTCAATTCTAAAAACAAGTGTTATACGAAAAAACATTTTTAATTTCAATTATATATTTATAAAGGGTTTTTTAGTAGAGTATTACAGAATATTCTAACACTGCATTATCTAAAAAAGGTGCTAATTGTATTTTTAGATTCACTACATAGTATACAAAATCTTTTTGAAATATCCATAAATTAAATCAATAATTTTTCATTAAATTCAATATATATGAAGTTCTAGTATTTTTATTAAGTAAATAAGTATTGGTGATGTTATCTTTGTCTGGTTTGGTAAAAAGATTTTTTAAGAATTCATAAAACCAAAATCAATGTATATTAGAATTAATATTACTTTGTGTTGTTTGGTTTATAAAATATCGAATGTTTCGTTTAAATTTCGTTATGATCAATTTTAAATTTCGAAATATTAAATTCTTTTCTGAAAAAATCACTTTATCAGAATTAATTATAACTTGATAAAATAAAAGACGCTAAAACCATAATTTATTGAAAACGAAATGGTAATTACTATTTAAGTACATTTGATCCCGCACTATAATAAACCTTTTAACAACTTTGATATTTCAGAAATAGCTCGAAAAAAATTGCTTGATTTATTTACAGCAAGTCAATAGATATATTGATATGGCTAGATGAACTAGTTTGACCTTACAGTTTTCTTGATTTTCTATTAAAAATTATATTATTACAAAAAGAAATTTTCTCGTTGTTTGTCTATTTTTGAAGCACATAAAATTTTTTCACGATCAAAAACGTTTAATTTAAAATTTTCAATGTGTATAGATTATTTCTTACCAATAAATTAGTTTGGTGGTATTTCATATAATTTTTATTGTAAAAATAATTACATGTCAATTATATTCATGTTATATTATAACAATTTGGAATATTTTACTATTCATTTATTTCGAACACGAATTTACAACCATTTCTGCTGTTCATGATTCAGAAATATATAAATAAAATTAAATTCTTATTCAAATATCTTTAAATCAATTTTAAATTAGTTTTTAATAAAAAATTTTGTCGTTAATTTTTCGATATGTGTGTATAAAATCCAAAAATTTTGTGTTTTCTTTTTTATTTCTAAGCTATAGATTTGATAATTTGATACTAGTATTTTTTTTATCAGTAAAAATATAGGACGGTATGCTTTTTTGATGTTTTTATAAACTAGTCATTATTTTTATTCTATCATTTATATTTTTTTAGATCCTCAATTGAATTTTCTTAATTCGAATTTATTTTCTTTTTATCTTCATCTTATACTGATGTTTTTTTCTCATGATTTTTTTTGCTCGTTTTTCGTTAATAAAATACATAATTTTTTTATATATCATAGTTATATTTTTATACATATGCGATGCATAAGAATTGGTTGTTAGAACCTTTATAAGAGAATAGCACTTTTTCTTAAAAATTTGTTGTGATTTTTTCCTTGTATATCGTATCATATTAAATCTTTTTAAACAACAACAAAACAAAAATTTTTTATCATTTACTATCACCTTTGCAATTTATCAGAAAAAGGTTTTTCTTGATATTTTAATTTGTAAAAATCATAACACCAAATTGAAATGTTTTTAATGCATATTGATTTAAATAATTTGTTTGTATAAGTTTTTTTTTATGTTGCACAAAAAATTTTATAACGCATTGATGCAATAAATATTTTTAATCCAAAAATTCTACAATTATTTTTTATGTTCTAATCTGTGGTTAATTGGACAATTTTTGTGTAAATATCACTTTATCAGACATTTATGAGGCATATAATTATATATTAAGAATAAAATTTATTTCTTTTAAAAGAAATCTACATATTTTTGTAAAAATTATTTTCATTTCTTAAAAGGCTTAAAAGCTTTTTTAACGACATTATACTTTTTTAATTTCTATTTTTGTATCAATTCAATGTAGTCGATTTAGTTCTATATAGCATTAATAGATTGCTATATGCACAAAAAGCATTAGTTTTACTTTGTTAGTGTTTAATATTGATCTATCAATACATCCTTTCAAAGCATAGAAAAAGGAAATATTTTGTTTTTATCAGAATTTTTCAATTTAAAATTATTTAAGATTTAATGATAGCTGACATAGAATTTACTTGAAAAGTATATTGAAAAAAATATTGGATAGTATAAATTTTTGTAAAACTGTTTTAGAAAGCTTTTTTCTTTTTTTCAAGGTGATTAAAATATTTAATGTAGTTTATTATGCTATTCCTGTAGTTAAATATAACTAAATTTTGTACTAATAAAACCTTTATATTCGATAATCGATTTGTTTTAAAACGAAACATGTATGAATTTTTCTAAATTTTAAGTTGCATATATTTTAAGATAAAAAAAACTATTTACATACAGTTTACGATACCAAATAAAGCAGCTCAGTTTATATCGAACGAAAACTCTATATCAGTAAATACAGACAAATGGGGAGAGTTATTAAAAACTTAACAAACTTAAAACCTTTCCTTTAATAACTTTAACATTTTCAAAAAAATAAAAACAAAAAACAGTCGTTAAAAAATTCTTTCGAAAAAATACATTGTAAATATAAGTGTAGTGCGTAATGTACAACTTTTTATGAAACCTTTTAACACTTATTTTAATCCCTTGCTCAATAGTTTACTTTAGTGAATTTTTCTGCCAAAAACACACAGAACAGAAAAATATAATAAAATTTACTCTTATATTTTGAAGAATAATAGGTTTAAGCCTTTTTATCTAAAGTTTTTAAATAATCATTTTAATTGAGTTTTACTATTGAAACATAGGGTATTTTGTGCATATAAACTACGTTTTTGAAGCATTTTTTTTACGAAAAGATTTGCATTTTGCTAACCATAATACGCTTCATTTTTATATAAATTGAAATACAAAAGTAAGTTTGTTTTAATTTGTTGTTTGTTTTTTTGTCCAATTATTCTCTAATGTGTGTTTTTTTTATAACTTAAATTTGAATTTATTTTAAACGATATTGTGGTACTTAAATCCTTTTTATTCTACGATTCTTTTGGGTTCGCTTAAAGTAAGGAGGGTTATAATAAAAGAAAAATCTTGAAAAACATTATTCGAAATTATAACTAAAAAGAAAAAAAATTATAAATTATATAGGTTATACGGCCCAAAGAAAGTAAGAATGGACAGGAAAATACAAAAGTATCCCAGTGAGAAGAAACATACATCACTGAAGCAGACTTTAATTACTAAATAAACAATTATTATTTTACCAAATATAAAATTTTTTTTATTATTCGCACTGTGGCATTATAATTACCGAAATGGTTTTTTTTTAATGTGTAAATTTATTTATTTTAGCCTTAATAAAAAAAATTAATTTCATCTATACATACCCGCATCATGAATTTTAAACCAAATAATGTTAATAGATAGAACAGAGACAGTTTTTCAGGTTTTTGTTAAAGTTTAAGGTTTTGAATCATTTGAGAATTGCTACAAAATAATGATTTACGGTTAAATATAAACAAAAAGAATATAAGAATGTCATTATTTTATATATGAATTTTTATAGTTCCCCACAAGAAAGAACACATAGTGATATAGGTTTACTATGGAATTTTGGTTCAATATAGGAACTTTACACAGAGATATTTCTCTTTATAGTGAACATATTGCTGTATAACATTCACAGCATAACGTAAGGTGTCAAATTTATCAATAAATCAAACATATCCGTAACTAGTTTAAAGAGATTGGGTATAGTTCACGCGTTAATTATTTTTAATCTTTCTTTCAATTAATTAAATCACCTAGTTATCGACCCAGATATGTAAAAATCATGGCATCCGCAAATTTTATGCAATTGATAATAATCATATCACGCATTTAGCATGGTTGTTACTTATATAAAATTTTTTGATTGCTGTTGTTATTGTGGTATTTATTATCTTTATTCCGAGAGGTTTCATCGGAATGCTTCTTTGAAAATTTCCTATCTTCCATTTTTTATTTCTCTCCTTTTAAAATCCACACCTATTTATAGCTTTATTTGATAAATTAGCAATTTATCAAATCTCACTATTATATAAAAACAGTAAATGTTTTATTTATCATTATATTTATACAATTTAAAAATAATTACAATTTTTAATTTGAATTTCTTTAAATCTGATATGAAATTGCATATTTCCGACAATTACGATCAATAAATAGTCTCTTGATCATTTACTTTGCATCTTATATCTTACTGCTGTAAATAACAGTACCACATACACTAACGACACCTGTCGTGGTGTTCTAAAACATAATTCCTCCTTACTATATAATATTTATCTCCAAAATTTACCTCCATGCCCTACGTAAAATTAATAAAACCCTAAACAATAATGTATACAACAAGGCATGAAGGTAAAGGTAACAGAGATCAGCTAGACCCAACCAGCAGGCGTAACCCTGGTTCAGGCAGCTTTAAAAACTATAATAAAGATCTTCCTAATACTAACACACACCTTTATGTTCGTTTTACATTCTTTGCAAGCCGTATCAACCAATCCCCGTTGACTTACAGCACTTACACTATATCTTTCTTTAGTAGAAACCCATATACAATCCACTGTGTATTTATCGTTCATATGGCTCCTTTAACTTTAAATTTCTATGAGATATTTATATGAATTCATCAAAATAATCATAATTATCAATATCTGCTTCCTTTTTTACTAATTTTTCTATGATCAGAACCGACATATAATGAGTATCTTAAAACATTATTAATGTAACTTACAAAGAGCGACAAAATTTTTAATTTTTAGTGTGTGTATGTTTGTAAAAATAAAGAAATGTTGTCTAAAAACGGGTTGCTGGTTTTCTGTGGATATCGGGGCATTTATGTACTTTAGATTGTGTCTTCTTACCTACCAGTTTTTTAGTTATAAAGAATTGATATATATGTCATTTGATTTTTAATTTGCAGAAGTGAAATGTACAGTTAATCACAAGAAAAAATGTTGCTAGATTCCTTCTATATGAAAATTATTTTGAATCTACAGAAAAAAAGATCAGGATTTGCGTTGTTTTATTTTTGTAAACAAATAAATCTGCTAGTACAAAACATAAAAAATCTTATGTTATTTCGATATTATTGTAAATGATTGGAGAAGTATTAAATCAGAAGAAGAAATAATTTTTTAACAAATTCAATTAGAACAATGTCTTTAATAGTTTTAATAATGTTTTAAAAAAATTACAAAACACATATTTATTATTGAAAACATTTTATAAAAACATCTATTCTCTGCAATTCGCAGTTTTAACACGTCAAAAATAAATCAACACATAAAATCGACATCTTGCACGTGTTAGAAAAAGACGAAAGAAATCATTTCATTATTAATTAAAAGAAATTAAAATCAAGTTAAAAATCAATGAATTCATCATACGTTTATATTGATAGTGACACAAAAAGAACAATTTGCGTCTCGAAGGCATTTCTGTATACACAGTATAAATGATTAATAAATAAAACAAGCATTGAATATAATTCATAAAATGTGTATAATCTAACGAATTTTAAGAGCTTTTTTATAAATTATCAATTTGAGAATTTTAAACTTATTCGGTTTATAATTAATGAAGATTTTTTAATACTTCTTATTGCATATGAAAATTATATTATTTTTTACTTCTATAACAACCATTCAAAATTAATATCTAAAAATTTTGAGAAAAAATACTGTAAAAAAATAGATAAGATCAATTCATAAATTTTGAATTGAAAAAAATAATATGGCAACTTTCATTATAAATAACATGACTAAAATACAGCATCTAACATTATTCAATTTTTAATTTAGAAAAAACATCAAAAAATACATTTGCTTTACATTTTATTGTTAAAAAATAAAATTATAGAACAGGAAAATTTTAAGCATAAATATATTTTAATTTTATTTAATGTGCTAAAAATGGTTTTTTTATGTATATCAAATAAATATAAACCATCATTAAAACAAAATATAAATATTAGAATAATAAAAATAGCTTCAAATAAAGATTTTGGCAAAAAAATTAAGGATAAATGAATTTTTCAAAGAAAAAAAATTAAAAATATGTTTTGTATTTCACTGAATATATATAATGAAAGATTGAAGGTCAAGAACGTGTATATAACGATATTGTATTATTAAAAAAGGAATAAATGTGTAGAAGGTCTTTTAATATGCTAAATTGCATCCATTAGCATCATATAAAAGCTTCCTGACTATTCTCATCGAGATTCGTGTCGATACTTTCCGAGGTCTTTTATGTTTTTCCAAGATGGAATAAAAATAAACCTACAGAAGCCGAAGCCGCTCTTATAAAACTTATCCTTGATGTCTATGATCGGTCAATTAAAGTTCGCTTCCCTTTCAGCGGTGTTTTTCATACAGCAATGTTTTTCATTTCGCTTTTATTTGTTTATAATATATATTAATCAAGATTAAACCTTTTAATAAGTAAAAAAAACTTTAAGGAGATATAAACCTACAATTATTTTCAAATAAAATATAAAAAAATTATATTAAACTTAAGATTATATATTATTCGAAAAATCTAAATCTTTAATTATCTAACGAAAATGAAATACCAAGAGCTTGTGTATCATTTGCATGATTTAATTCACCATCGATTCCTAGAGCGAGATTTTCTGCCAATTTCTCTCGAATTTGTATTCTGCTAATCATATCGGAAAAAATCCCTACTTTAACGGTACTTTTATGTGTTTCCAATAACAATCCTAGATTCGCAACAATATTTTGTGGCCAATTTTTATCAGACTTTTCGCAAGAAACTTCCGTGGCAATGGTAAAGAAATCATTAATCTTCTTGAGGGCTCCAATGCACAAATTACTTGACTGCTGCAACAAGACTACACCACAGCATTTTTCAGTTTCGATTTTAGCCGCAACATTAATGCCCACATTTTTTTTATCTTGTGAATAAACCAACTCTGTACCTAAACTTAAATACTGGTTTAAATTCTGCAATATGTTGAACACATAAATTGGTTTTGTATCAATAAAAGTTGGTGATAAAAGCTTTAGACTGATTGCGTTTGTTTTATTCTTGCAATTCAACTCTGCTTGTGAGTAAATTCCTTCTTTTTTTGAGATAATCGACGTAAAATCAAATGTGAAATTTTTGAAAATTTGCATCGCTCGCATCTGCAAACTTCTATCTTGGTTTGCCGTTATTTGCAACAAACGGTCTTTGTTGTTTGTCAATGTTGAAGTGTGCTGAAAAAATGCATTTGCAGGCGTAAATATAAATAAATTGCCATTGCTGTATGATCCAAACAATTTCTGTGTAAACTCAAATTTAAAATTACTTGAGGTCTGACCGGGTATAGCACACCGAATGGGCGTCATTATGTGATCATAATTCGTTTGGATCTCTGTTGACTTGAATAACTTTCGGAAAATATTCATTTTTGACCGTTTGTGAAATTTTACGATGCAGCGAAAAATGCCGAAGGGGTAAGATCGCTAGTTATTGGGCGAGAATACAAAAACGTTTTTAAATATAGTAAACATATATAAAATAAAATAAAAACTTTTTTATGCTACAAAAAGCAGATTTGAATAATTTCCTTTCACTAAATCTTCTGCAAAGTCATTGTTGTTTTGAATGTGTGTTTTTTAAAACAGTCTTTATATAATGCGGCAAATAAATTGTTTTTCTAAAAATATTTCATTAATGTGTTTTATTCAGTTATAATATTAAAGTCTTTTTATCTTTAAAATGAATTAAATTAAGAACAAACATAATATTTTATGTCATAAACTTATGATATTAAATCATTGTCGTTTTTGAAAAAGAAAAATTATAATATAACACGAATTCAATTCGTAAAGTTCAACTAAAAATATTTTCCTTATAAAAAAATACAAAATTGTATTCAATTTAGCTCGATATAATTTATTTTATTCTAAAAATGTACAAAATTAGATTGATTTCTTTCTGTTCAGAGATAATCATTTACTTCCTCATACGACGAAAGGAATGGAATTTTTACGAAAAAAATGTATTTTTGTTTTTACAAAAGGAATTAAGAACAAATCTAATTTATTTATTTTTTTTCCGAAAAATATCTGCTAACTTATTAAATAAATTAATAGGTTTTTATATATAAATTATTTTTGAATTTTAAAAGTTGTTTGAATTATGTGGATTTACATCGATAATATGCTTTTGATGTATTTTTTTTAAAAAAAAATACATCAATTTGAGTTGATTTCAAATTTTAAAAATTGGAATAACTAATATTTTTAAAATTATTTATGTTCTTTTATTAAAAATACTTTCGTTTCAATGGCTTCATATTATCTTGCTTATTTATTGTAATAATTTATAATTGGCTTTATAATAACTTTTTAACAAACGAGTATTACAGAATTTGGCAATTAAAAGCAATGAATGTTTTTTTTTAAAAAAAATACTTTGAAAATATGATATATAACATATATCATGTTTCAGATAAATCATGTCATTAGGAAATAGATATAAAGTTCAATTGTTGTAAAAAAGTGGTTTTATTACATGTCGGAATTGTTAAAGCCAAGATATAACTTATTCTAATGAATGCTGTTGCAACGTATTTTTAATTTTAGTGTGTTATTGAAAAATAAAAAATTATGTACGAAGATTCACTTAAATAAGGATGAATTCGAGTAAAACAAAAAATAACCATTTTTTACAAATATGGACAAATAAGAAAGGTTTTTAATTCAATTATATTTATTGGTTTACAATAACTTATCCAGAGGTAAGATCGAAGAATTACTTACATTGCAATATGTCATAAATATATTGTATCTGTCTCTATATGTCTACTCTTTTTAAGAAAGAATATATAAATTAAAAAAAGAATCAGTCAATGAAATCGAAAAAAAAATTGATTATCGAAAAATACCAGATCTTCTAAAAGCTTTCAATAAAGTTGCAACAATTGCAAGAAGAATGAAACAAAATGGTATTTAGAAGAAATAATGGGCACATTCAAGGTAGAACAAACATCAATAACAGGAAAAAACTCTAAAACAAACTTAATAAAAATTAAACATGTGAGAGAACATACAGATCATTAGCATATACCGTAAAATGCAATGCTTTTAAGGCTGAGATATTCTGACATGAAAATAATTAATAATTTAACAATAACTAATTTGTAGACTAGGTTGTGATAACCAAAAAAAAGTAAAGAAGAGAAAAGTAAAAGAATGTACAAAAAAAATAAAAATGAAGGATGAAGAAAAAGTGATAATGAACAAAAAATAAAATAAAGATTGTATCTAATGAATTTAGAATAACATTAGAAATAGAATAATAAAATGTTTATTCATTTCTTAAATATTCATTTTTATTTAGTACCTTTATACTAAAAGACAGATATAAACAAATTTTATATTTATATTTTCACCAAGTATCCATTATGATTTGCCGTCCGCGTAAAGTTATCACAAAACCTACTGAAATGGTATTTCTTTTCTTTTATTTAATTTTTATATCCTTATATCTCAGTGTCAATAATATTAATCGCATTATTTAAAGTAAAATAAACAAAGGCCACAAATAATATAATTATGTCAATGTTTAATAATTTTTTTTAAAGATTATTATTAATATTATTATAATCAAAGATACAATTTTAAAAACTCTTTTATTAATTACGATGGGTTTTTTTATAAAAGTTCTTAGAAAGAAATGGTTTGATTTTGTGATATAATTTCACAATATTTTTTGTTGCCTCAAAATTACTAAATTTATATTAAATATCTATGTGTCACGGTAATTTCGACACTAAATCTATTTAAGTATGTTAAGTATAGAAAAACACCTATTTCATTAAAATTGAATTTAATATTAGATTTCAAAACATTTATATAAGAAAGTTTTGAAGACATTTCGTTCCAAATATTTATTCATATCTTCACTAGTTCGTTTTGCATGTTATCAAATTTTAATTTTATTTATAGATTATTTAAGTAATTTTTAAAAAAATAAATAATTTTATCAAATCGACATATTTTATTAAATTTTAAACATATAAATTTATAATATATTCAATTTACATTTCCTAAGATCTAAAAAAATTGATCTTTATACATTTGAAGACACTTTGAAAGTAAATTCTTTACTTTAATAATTTTAATAATATTTATGATTATTCGTTTATTTATTTCACTCATGCTAATCAATTATTTTTGCATTGTTGCTCGGTAACATATAACTCGATAAAGTGGCTTAAAATCTATAATTTAATTGTGTGAAGGTGTTTAAAAAAAGAAGCATATATTACTGTTTATCTTATAAAAATTCAAGGTTCAAAAAAGAAAAAATTTAGGTATACAGTAAATTCCTTTAAAATATTGTTAACAACATATGCTTTATAAAATTTTAGAATTTTTAACGTGTTATTCGAATTCGTATTATATAAAAATAATAAGCAATATAATACAAATTAAACCAAACACAAAATATTTCTAAATATAACATAGGATTTTTTTATATTCAAAAATAAGTGAAATCAGACAAAAAGTTTAAAAGAAATCGAAACAAAGGTAGAAAACATAGATAAATTTAATATATTGTATTTGTAATAATTTTCTGTTATCTTACACGAAAAACTATTATGAATTTTATTAAGCATCGAAATTTGCTTTTCGGCAAAAACCCATAATAAAATACCTTTGGATGTTTTCAGCTTTTTTGTAAAGTAAAATGTTTTTCCGTTCTGAAATAACACATGGTTATAAAATGATAATATTTTTGAATATTTTCACTGTGTTTAGCATCCCATAAGTTTTTTTATGCTCTTGCTTTTATAAAAATTAAAACCCAAATATAACATAACTTTACACTAAGTTGATATCTATCAAACTAAAAAGAAGTAACAAATATTCAACAACTATAATTTAATTTAATATCCTAGATTTCATGTTCCTAAAAACATAAAATTTTGTTTAAATTGAACAGGAACAAAACATAGAGCAACTGTGGCTGAAAAAAAAACACATAAATTATAAAAATGCAAGAAAAAAATACAACTACAATTTAAATAATTAATAATAAAGTAATCAATGATATTTAACTAAGATTAAAAAAGATAAAAACAATTAGAAGAATTTTTCTTAGTTTATGAGGTTTAATGTTTAAAATGCTTATAAATTTAAAATAAAAATATTATTTGCGATCATGAAATTAAATATATTGAAAAAGTTACATAAAGCTTTTTTTTTAATAAAAATAGAAAAATTTTTTTTTATTTATTATACATATAAATAATGACCAGTACTCGAAAATTTAAGTAGAATGGGTATAGTCGCAGGAATGTGACAAGATATTATAAAAAATATTTATAGTAATGTTTTAACTAAAATAATTACAATTGTATACCATTATAAGATTTTTTCAATATATTGCTTTTTAAGCTATACATAAATTTTTCAATAGATTAAGCAAGTTTTTTTTGTTAATTAATGTAAAGTGCATGTAAAACGATTTTTCTGAAATAAAATTCGTAAATTATGTCTATAAAGGCTTAAAAATTTTAAATTAAATCAAGCGAAAATAAAACAAATCCTCTGCTTTTCTAAATTAAAACACGTTAAATATATTGCTACATTCAAATATCAAAAATGCATATTTAATTATTATCAGCTGCATGGGAAATTTTAAACTTGCAAATAGTGCAATAAATCGCTTCTCTAACAACCTACCAGAATTTTTGAAAATTACAGAAAAATAATTTTATTCTACTGATCCCTGACTCTCATATATCCATAGGAAGAAAATTCTATAAAAACCGTGCAGCAAATTTGGTGCATAATAAGGATTTATAACACAAAACCTAGTAAAAAAGAATAATAATCAAAATAGTCACCATTAACATATATTTACTTGACGGTCTTTCTTCTGCGGTATATCTCACATTTTCATATTATAAAGAGGTAAAATAAAAATTCTATTTTATTTTAGTATTTTTTTTATTCTTTTAAGGCTTTTATACGTTTTTTCGTTCTTAAATATATCTTCGGCTATCAATTTGTCCTTCATATAAGGGTAATATTTTGTAGTTCATATTTAAAGAAATGTATGATCAACTAAAATGTTTGTTCGATTATAATGCATATCCAGAAGTAGATGTACCTTCTTTTGAAATATTTTCTCTGCTTTCATCACAATCTTTGTCATTTTTTACAATTATATTTGTTTTTGCGGAAACATAGCATTAAAACAACGTTACAATCGTGTGCTTAACGATAGACCAATTTTTATGTTTTTTTTGATGATTTCCTAGGAAATGTTATTTTATCATTAATATAAGCAGTTTTTGTTTTAAAGTCACAAATTTGATTATAATTACAAAATAGTAAAACGCTATATCAAAAATTTTTTTAACACCGAATGATTCAATTTAAAACTTTACTAAATTAGAGTTAAGAACATTCTTTTGCAACAATGACTTTTATGTTTGATCCTTTAGCAAAATCATTATAAAGTAGACAAATATTTGATTTAATAGTTCATATTTTTATTATTATGATAGTTAACTTATTGTCTTTGAATATTAAAATATATATCAAAAATTTTAAACCTATTGATTTGATTGGAGGAAGTTGGTAAATAAATGCATATAAATACAATTAAAGCCATTTGAGCATCACATAAAATATCATTATAAATGATAAAAAAACTTATAATAAATTAACTCTTAGAATCAAATATTTATTTATGAATGTTTTGTGTCTCACTGAAGAAGACCAGCATCTTAGTTATATTGTCGACTAAGCTATGTTTTATTTATCTTAAAATGTTTCTAGAAAATATTTTAGTATAGACAAAAACATTATAATGTACACTTATCTTTTACCAAATATTTTTTATGTATAATTATTATAGCCATTGTAAAAATTTTTCAAATGACAACAATTTTCGTAATGTTTTCGAAAACGGGAAAGCCGAGAGCGAACCAGGGAAAACGATGAAAATCTTTTATCACTGGTCTATCTTGAAAAAATTTTTAGGACAAGTCGTATCTCAAGTTTATACTTCAGGATGAGAAAATTATAATAGATTAAAAAAAACACTCGTAAAACACATTTTTCTACCAATGTATATTAATACATTTTTGTATATCAAGTTAGATTTTGAATTACAAAAACATTTCGATGAAGTCGGTTTTTTTATCAATCAACTGTTTTTAAACATTTTTTTTGCGTTTTATTTTATCTTGTAAAAATTTTTAAGCATTAGAAAACACATTGCTCTAGTTTCTATTTATATAATAACTGTTTATATTTAAAATTTTATCATTGATAGTTACAAATTTATATATTTTTTGCGTGTGTATTTAATTTTAGATTTTCTTGATTACACGATTTGCTTCTAAATATTAAATAGAATTTTTTGAAATTTAATTACAGAAAAAAATTACATAACTATAAAATTAAAAAAATTCACATGATTATCTTGATCTGTAATTAATAAGCTAATTATAAATAATAGACTATTTCTAAATCAAATCATCACTGTTCATATTTCTATCTTGGTTCTGCGTTCTTGTTATAAAGGCTTTTTTATTGATAAAATGAACCTTTTTATAAACATGAAAAATTACAAAGATATAAAATACCCATTTTTGGTATTCTCAATCGACCTCGCGGCCTTTCCGGTTTATTGCCAACTTATAAATTGAATTTTTTAAAAAAACATTACTCGCGAATTTTATTTAAAAAAAACTTTATAAACTTTTGAATGATCAAAATACGCCATTCAATTATTTATTAAAATATTCATGCTTTTATTTTACTAATTATCGATTATTTTCGACCCGAAAACCCGTCTATAACATCTTTGATCAATTTTGATGCATAAATTGATTCAACATCAATAACCTTCAAAAACATCAAATGACTAAAAACAACAAATCAAAAATATTTTTGGATAAAACACAACAAAAAAAATTTAATCTATATTTGCACAGTCATTAAAACATCTTTGTATTGTTTTTTAAAACACAAAGTAATTTGAAGTAAAAAAAAATACGAACAATTATTATATTTCGAGCAAATGGTTTTGAGCAAAATTGTTTGTATTGCTTAGTTATTTTATGATGAATTTCTAGGAAATCGACTCAACCATATATTTAACTTTTAGATATATTGGAAAAATGCAATCTTAACACAAACTTATGATGATATAAATTTAATCAGTACAAATTTTCACAAGAAAAAAACATTAAAATAAGATCCTAATTTTAGTAAATTATGAAAAAAATTGGATATATATATTTTTATTGAAATTTAAGGCTTTTATTTATGAATTTGTAACTTATTATAACCTTTAATAAAAAAATACAATTAGACGAAAAAAAATGTTGTAAAACTCGCAAATCTACGAATTTTAGAAAAAAAATCGTTTGTGATTAAAAAAATAATATCGAATTAAATTCTTATTAATACGCTTTTTATACCTTTAAAAATATGTGATGATAATAAAAAATATTATCTATGTATTATATGCAATAATTTCATTTTCAAGAATTTGTTCACGAAGAAAACTCATAACCAATTTAATTTTGTACATGCTTAGACGGTCTTAATTAAATAGATAACTTTATAATATCTGTGTCATATTGTGTTATAATTCTATATTTATATATTTAAATATTATTAAAAACAACAGACCAATAGAATATAAATATTAAACAGTATTTTAAGCCTTGTAGTTATAAAAAAATACTTTTATAATGATATATAATCTAACTAAAAAAACATATATTTATATATCACAAAAAATGCATAAAATCGTTTTTTTAGTTTTCGAAAGAATGCATTTTCACATAAAAGTACAATACCAAAAATATCAATTGAACGCATCTTATAAGACAAAAATAATTCAAGCAATTTTTCTGATTCAAAGCTCTATTTTTAAGTAGAGAAATTGACATTCTATCAAAGAAACAATAATCTAAGAAAATATTAGAAAAATAACTACGATTTTCAGCTGAAAAAACTTGTAATATAAAATTAAAATAAATTGTGTGTATTAATGCTGCAAAACTAAGATTAAACACTTTAAAAATTAGAATCAAAAGAATCGAAGCCAAATAGATAGTTTGAAAAAACTTCAAGATATTAAAATTGCTTGAAAATAAAAGAAGATCTTTTAAATTTCATTTTTAATGCAAATTGAATGAAATTAAGAAATAAATGATAAAAAAAAATATGATCATATATTTTAAAGAAGTACATACTATCTAAATATAATATGTATTTGTTCTGAGCTAAAAATTTTATATTTTTTGTCTGAAGTTTTAGTTTAATAATTTGAAAATCTGTCGAACATGAAAGTAACTGAAATTGAATTCTAAAAATCAGAAATCTCCCAAAAATTATGAGAGTGAATTAATTAATCATAAATATTTTTTTCTTCGTAATAATAAGTATGTACTGATAGAATAATTAAAAAAAATTGGTATACAAATATTATTAGAATTTTTTCGCTATTCAAATTTGAGATACGTTACGCCTATAGAGACTCTTTTATCACTTTCCTAATTACACTTATCATTGTTTACTTATGGTTTTTAATTACTTTCTCATGAATAATAGATTTTTTGAAATTTTCTTCTTATTGAACTATTGTACTTTCATTTTTTTAAATCATATGGGATTTTCTTTTCAGAACTCTAATTTTTTGTTGCTGGTTAAACAAAAACTACACAATACGACATTTTGATGAATGTATTTTCGCAATTTTTCTATTCTAACGTTACAAGATTCGTTTTCACATACAAAAATGTTAAATTTTTTAAGTAAAATGATATATTAGGCAATTTTATAAATAAAAAATCCAAACTGCCTAACACAAAAATCCTCTAGTACGGTTGATATAGAAATATCCAACTTTTCCTGCGTATTGAATAAGAATCTATGCCGGAAAAGAATCTCTATTTAAAAAACTTCATTAAACCTTCCCAAAAAAAGATCGAAACAAAATAAAATTTGAGGAAGCAATTGCATCACATGAGGAAATAAATGAAATAAAAAGTATATAAATCAAAGAGATAAAAAAGATAAAAGTATATCGGAATTTAATCAAAATCTTTTTCTTAAACCAATTCTTACTTTAGTTCAAATCATAGACTTTCTGTAACCGCTGCAATATAAATATCATTTACATTATTTTTTGAATTGAATATCAATAAAGAATTCTTGAAAACAAATTATAAACACAAGTTTCCAATTATTGTTTCTATTCATCCTAAATTTAAAGAGAATCTAAAAAGCAAACATTTTTTGGCTAAGTTAAGTATAAACTCTGTATCAAAAAGATGTAAAATACTAATATTTCAACATAAAAAAGTGCAATAAGAAGAGTAGGGTTAAAATAAATTTTACCCCTGTTGAAAGTAAGGGCAGATTTTACATAGATGAGAATCAATTAGCACGTTTAATGTCGTTAAAAATGTCATTTAAAATTGCATTGCCAAATTTTATCAATAAAAAAAGAAATTTGCATTGAAAAAAGCAATATTTCCACTTAAAAAAACACAACGCTTATATTTATGTTTCATAAGTGATAAACCCACAAAACTTATGCTTTAGAATATTTCAATAAATTGGATCGATCGTTGATATATGATCAATTAAAAATGTTTGCAATCAAAAGTTCAGATCCACATGAATATATTTGCTAAAAATTTTGTAAACATCTGTATTGCATGAAAACAAAACTAGCTGTGATGAAAACGAAATCATGGAAATACAAAAATCGAAAAAAATGTAAAGATAATATAAAAAACCTTAAAATAATTGCGCAAGATTTAAACAGCATAGAAATTTTACACGTTATTTTAGTGTTTTCACATTTATAATTAAAACCAAATGTTCATAACTTGTAATTATTATAAAATACCATAAAAAGTGTTTTAAAAACAATTTAGTAAAAGAATAGTAAGAAAAAATTGTATTTTTATAAAAAGTTTTATTTATTTTGCTGCTTTTTTTATAGACTTCGAAAGAATACATGTCGCTGTAAAATATTTAACTGTACAAAACCTGTAAAATATATGTATATATATAATCTTAAACTATATTTAGAACAAAAAAAAGAGCCGATAGCAGCTAGTTCTAAATAAACTTACGATACTTCATTTTATCGAAAATTTAAATATTAATTTGTATTTATTTATATTTTTTAACGATAATTTTTTTTGATAGTGTGAAGGTGATGATTTTCGTTCAATATCATATGCAATGGTTTAATAAAACTTTTTCTTAATAAATTTTTATTTGGGACTTAATTTTTGAATTTAAAAAAGAAACGATATACAGCCAATAATAAACACATTTATAATTAATTATAAAAAGGACTAAAATAATGCAAAAAATCAAAATAGTAAAAATTATTAGTATATTTGTAAACTTGCAACAACTAAACGTGGTGTTTTTTGATATAAAAATTTGTTCGATTAAATTCAGATGTTACGTACTCTTATAGAAAATTATCTAAGCAAAAAAATATTCAAATAAAGCAAAGGTATGAGATATAGGTGCATCCAAATCCTTTCATTCAGATCAATCAAATGACATAAAATAGCAACCGTATTTTTAGTTTAGTTAAGAGCGCCATTCAAATGCAATGGTGTATTCATATTTGTTTGCACAGATGAACACGCAGATATTAATCACAATACAATAAAAACATTATCTATAGAAACAAATGGCAACAAATACATACTAAACAGGTTAATAATGTATCAACAAATACAAACTAAAAATAAAATATTTTTAATATTGAAAATGTTATTTCAGGCTAATTTCACATCAAAAATAACAAATGAAATATATTTAGAAAAATGTTTTTAGTTTTCTTCGTCATGAAATGGCAAAAAAGAACGCGATAGAAATTTTTGTGGAATATATATTTTTTGGTTTTATATGATTTTAGTAACTATGTTTTGTTGCATAATATAATTTAAAAATATTATCAAGTGAAATTTTCGGTTATTTATAAAGATATAAACTTTCAGAAATATTTATTGGTTTTAGAATGTAGTAAATACGAAATTTTTATTGCCTGTAAACTTTATAATCTTAAGAAAAAAACATTTTAAAAAATAAATTTAATTCTGTTTATTTTTTTGAATATTAAGTTATTTAACATATTTGTTCAGTGTATTTTACATTATTGATCTTTTAGATGCAAAAAAAACAGATAAACTTTTGATAAAAAAATTGTTATTTTGTGTGCTTAATTTAGTTTGTAAACATATTTATCGAATAAACCAATAAAAAGCTTACCACAATATTGTAGTAAACTACATTTTTTTAGTAATTGACATCGAAGATGGTTTAATTTCGTTTATTTATATTTTTAGAGCATTTTGATTACAAGCTTTTTACCCCTAGAAAAGTTACCGAATAAAAGAAAATATGTGACAGACTCATAACAAAAACCCTTTTTGTGCATTCACAAAGGTCATAGAGGACACTAATTTTTATCATTCAAAAATATTAATAATTATATTTATTTTATTTTCTACGAAACTCACACCCGACACCGGTTAAATATATCCAAATTAGATCAAAACATGTAAATTTCTGTGTTTTCAATGCTCTAAAAACCGAATAACAAGTAAAAAATCAATAAAAAAGGCGTTCCCATATGTGCGCAAAACATACCTTTTTGTTCTTTAACCGGTACTTAAATTGGTTGTTTTAATACAACTAAAATGAATTGTTTTTTTTTAAAACAATTAAAATAAATTTCTATTGTCTTATTCAATAGTGAAGTAATCAATAAAATAACGTCATTTTTTTATTTTATTATTGGTTATTATCAACAAAAATTCATTCTTTGCATGTAAAGAAATAGATTTTTTAATAATTTCTTATGTTAATATAAAAAACAAATTTTTTGAGACGAAATTCGCAATTGATTGTTTTGGTATCTATAGCACTGAGTATATTCAAAAGCATAATATATAGTTTAGGCATTTATGTAAATATTTAAGACATAAAATACACAAATTCCGATTTGTTTCATAATTAAAATTCTGTATTTTCTTATTTTGTTTATACCTTTCTAATGGTTTTATAAATTTAAAATAATAGAGAATTTATATTTATTGCTGTATTAAATATAATGTGGAATTTATAATATTCTAAACTTTGCCAAATTTTTATGTAACATTTGTGTATCTGCAATTACTATTATAAATATGTTTTATTTTACTTAATTGATTTCAATATTCAATTCTCATAAATTTCCGAAAAAAATAAACCTATTCAAAACTTTTCATTGCGTTAACTATTTAATGGGTTTGTTTTAAACTATTGTTAACTTGTAATCGTTAAGTATTGTAACCAATGTATTTATCACTCAAGATTTAATCTGTGCCTGTCGCAGGGTAATCGCACATCTGATCGACCAATGTCGTGTCATCACTTAACGAATGCTGTGACATTCTCTTGTAATTTTACCTTATAAAATATAGGGTGTTTAGAAATATTAAATGTAGCGTTAATATGCAATAAAAACGTTCTATGTAAATATTAGCTCAGTTTTTTACATTGTTTCTCAGTATGATATGCTGCCTATAAAAGTGCAGTTCAGTAAAAAAAAATATGCGTCTCAATAACACAAATACCTCTAAATATTCTTTAAAAGCTCTTGCTCCCCAAAAAATACAATATCAAAACAAGAAAAAAAAAGAATTTTTTAAAATGTTTATGTTTCCTCACAGAATTATGTTTAAATTGCTAAAATTTATAACATTCTTTAAATAAACCTATTGAAATTATATATACCGAAATTAAAAATATATTTAATTAAAAGGTATACGTTTCTTTATAAACACACGAACCTGAAATATAGTTTTTTTCATATAATTTATATTTTAACACTAGAAATTTCATACCACATTCTTATTTTAAAAATCTTTTTATTGAATTGAAATGCGCAAAGAAATAACTTACAAAATTCTTTGTAACACTGCAGAACTTTTTTAATATTTTTTATTTTGTATTTTTTCGAAGTTAAAAAAACTTTTTCATTATAATATTGATTCTTAGTTAACAAAACATTATCGAAAAATAGAGTATATTGATATTGTAGTAGAAATTTTTATTTTTATGGTAAATTGTAAAATTAGATTTTTAATTCATTATATTTTATTTATTTGTAGTTTAAAAAAAATAAGCTGAAAACTATATTTTATCTTTACATTTATTCTTTATAAACCAAATAACTTTTATAACGCGACCTAAGATGACACTATTATATTAGCGCATTTTTTTTGACATTTATGAACACATATTTAAGTCTGAGATGCAAAACAACTCATTGTCTAGAGAAAACAGAATATATTTACGCCGAATTCATCTAATTATTGTTTTTTGTGAATTAAGACATAAAAAATGCATATTTTTTGATAGATTATAATATAAATATTTTCGTACTAAATTGGTAAAAATTTTGTTCAAATCAATATTTAAGATGTTTTTTTTTGTATTTATTTTAAGATATTTACAGATGAAAAAATTATGTTTTGCAATTATTTTTGTTAAAAAAACTGGTGCTCGCTTTCGGACACGACAAAATTTTAATCTCTTCGATAAAATATAATGAACTAAACAGTTTCCGTGTAATAATCACTTTTTTTTATTTAAACAATGCCGGTAGGCTATGAAGTGGAATAGGGTATATAGTCACATCATTTTCATAGTTGTTTCTCTATTTATTGAAGAAATTATATTTTGAAAAAAATTTTATTCCATGTAAATTTTTAAAAAATTAAAGGAATTTATTACTTTAAGAAAATACTAATTCTAAACGTCAGCTATATGCTTTAGAGTATTTATAGAAATTTTGTGTGAGCATGTTAGCAAAAAATTGAAAAAAAAACAAAAGTAATGTTTTGACATAAAAATATTGTATGTTTTATAAAATTTTGAAGCAAGAATACCTCTTTCGGTTAAAAAAGCTTTCCTGATGCGTATTTTTTTTGTAATCGAATAAATTTCTATATAAGAAAAAAAAAGAAAGACCTAAAATTGTATAAGAATTAAAAAAGACAGTATAAATCGAATATACTACACTATTTTCCTAAGACAAAAATTCAACAATTAAAAAAATATCAAAAAATGTTCTTATGGTGTTTATTCAAATAAAAACATCTTTGCATTAGCATTATGAACAATATTTTATATTAACGCTCTTTTCATCCTCGACGAAACAACAGTTGAATAATGAAAACTACAAATTAAAGTAATCTATGAATATGGGCCTTTTTTATGTAATAAAGTATATGGAAGATCTTATAAAAAGACATTATTTATGATTGTTGCGTGCAAAACAACACTACAATGATTGATTTATTGTTAATGTTACTTTTAAATAAAAAAGTTTAAGACAAATAAAGCTATATTTATATTATTCGTATTCAAGTGAGTAAAAAAATGTAATACGATAATAATTGTAATTATTTGAATAATAAAAAATAGCTCGTGATCTTCTGTAGACATAAAAATATCATTATTTCCAAAGTATTTATCAAAAGGAAACAACTAAAATTTTGTAAGAAAAGTCAGACTGTAAGCTATAAGTTGGTATTGTATAAATATATAATTACAAACTATAATTATTCCAATCATTAGTTTTATTTATTATAGTACGGTTCAATAGGTTAAACCTAGCCATTTAAATGATTTTATTCATTTTATTAATGATCTGGATTTCAGATAATCTTTAAGAAAATATCATAAAATATCAAGACTGTATATTAATCTTTTTTCTATAGATATGCCAAAAAAAAGGAAATAAACGACAAAATACGAAAATTTAAGTCATCTACTATCACAAATTCATAAACTAACTATACACTTCAGACTATAAACATTTCTCAATATTTGAATTTTTTCGATAAACAGAAATTAATGTTGGAACATTGTTTTTCGCAACAAACATAAATGACAATATTTAAAACTCAATTTCAGAAATAAATGCACATAGATTATGATTTAAAATATCCGTAAATGAATCATATCAAATATTGATAAAAACTTGGCTTATGTTATTGTCTATTTGACAACTTTCGTTTTTTATGCATTTTTTACTTATAAAATTCCTCCTAATGCTATTGTATTGCATTCTTCAATTTTCACTTTAGGTTTCATTTAATAATAATATTTAAATAAATTAGAATAAAAGAAAAATGAAATAATATAGTAGAAATAATTTTTCAACAGAAAAAAACAATTATACGTGTAATTTACCTATAGTCTCTTGTAATTTACATTATTTACACCAATATTTTATTTCGAAAATCGTATTTTTTTATTCTGTTGTTTGTGCAATATTTAATTCAAAAAATATATTGCTCTATTGCAACCAAAGGCAATGAATATGTTTTTACTGTGTTTTTAATAATATTTTTGAGTGTATTGAAGAATTTAAATAATGTGATTTAGAAGAAACAGACTTATAATGGTAATTTCTATAAAAGAGTAGAAATAATATATTGTAAAATGCGAATAGTGATTAAATAGGTAAAAAATATAATTTTTACTCGATTTATATAAACAAAATTATGTTTTCTCTATTTTCTTCATATTTTTCACTCATCGGTTTTATTTAAACTATTCCATCTTTATAAATTTAATTATCACACCAAGGTCAAAGCAGACGCAGAAGTGAGAGACACTGTGTACCAAGTTTACCAATAGGTATACCACAGGTAATTAGCGATTTTTGCTGATCAATAAATACACTTTTATTAATCCTATCTTTTTTACATGTCTTAATGTTATTTTCCCACTCGTGCCAGCGACTCAGTGCAAGTTTGAGAAAATTGGTTTACTAAATACCTTCAAAATGGGATTATTTTTAAAATTTTAATTTTTAAATACCTTGGTTTTTTTTTCGTGTTGCTTACTTAATTGCATTCACTATTTGAACCCTATAATATTCTTATAATATAAGAATATTTTTAGTTTTTACGGGTGCCATACAATTCAAATTTTCATTTATTTATTCAAGCAAAGAGTAATTTTTTTCTTTTCCCCAAACAAATTGGAAGTTATAGGTTCTTTTTATGAACACAATATGAAATAAACAGGTGGAAAAATAGAGGAATTGATAATGAAAAGAATATAAGTTTTAATGAGAATGCAAAAATTCTAGAAGATAAAACGTTTTCTCTTTGTAATATTTTTAAAATGAAAAAAAACTTTTGAACTTATAAATTTCAGCTTTTGGCACAAAAGTACTGTTTTAGGATACTATATAAACGAAATAACCGAGTGAATAAATTATTTTATAACACAATTTTCATATTTTAAAATATTAGTCATAAACTTTTTTATTTGCAAACTTATATTGAAATAATTAATTTTTTATAATTTTCTATTTTTCATTAGGATTAGATATTTATTTTTTTATTTTCAATATTCTTATAAGAATATATCTTCATATAATTCTATTAATTATTCTGAGCAAGCCTCTCACTTAAAAAACTGTTACCTCTGAGTTCCTTTTTTCGATCGCCCAGAATATTTTCCTAAGTCTTTTGTAAACCTGAAACAGAATTATGAATATCTCAAAAGATTTACAAGTTCTTTGCCGTTAAAAACAAAAAAATATAAAAAATAAAATTCAAATGTCTTTAGTAAAATTTATGATGATCATTAAAAATTTGTATTAAAGTAAAGAGTATCATTTTATATAAAACGTCAATATCATCAAATTTTATTATAATTTTGAAAATTTAAGATATATAATAAACACATAAAGGGTTTTGCAACAATTAGAAGCAATTATATAGCTTTAAAAATATTTTTATCCTCGAATTAAATGAATAATTATCATTGAGTAAATTTTAAGCATTTGATATTTATTGAATTACTCTATGTATATTTGTAAATAAGATGCTAAATACATTGTGAAATTTGGAATTTAAAGCAATTTTTTTGATAACAAAATAAAAGTGTGTAATATAAAAAAATATTTTTCTACTCGTCTGTATATGAATTAATGTATCAAATATTCTTCGGATTAATATTAATGAAGCATCATTGGTTATAAATTTTTTTTGTTATAAATAAAAATTATAAAATAAACAGGAGTTGAATTATTGACCAAACATGTTTATATCGAATGCAAAAAATCAAAAAGTCAAGTTGATGAATGCCTTACAAATATTTGATGGCTTTTATATGTGATATTAATTTATATAACCATAGAAAAAACATAAATTGAACACTAAAATGTAATTTTCTTGCCTTTCAAATTAGAATATATTTTATTTTAAAATAATAAAATATTTATGATGGTTTGTTTAAAATTCATCAATTATTCTTTAGAGGCTCATAAAATGCCCCAATTATATTATTTGCGCTATTTACTTATGTTAATTGTTTTTTTTATTCTTTAGTTTTAGAAACTTTATTTTTTTTAATCGCGGCAATAAGAATGTATTCATAGTCTAATTAGTTGTTTAAATGGTTTTGTATAGCTTTTTGTGGTTAACATAATTATAAAATTAATAAAGCAAATAATATCAGCTAAACTTCGTAGCAAAAATAAAAAAACTTGATTTTACTCAATTTTTTTTTATTTCTAAAATACTTTATTTATTTCTATAATTATTAAGATATCACTGCAAACGGCACCTAAAAATATTATATTTAGAGAACTATAGCATGCAAATTTTTCTTTCAGAAAAAACACTACTTTCGATGATTCGATACAGCTTATATACTCTATGCCAAAATTATAATTTTTTATCTTAAGTTGCTCTTCTGATTTGATCTCTGTATCTTGTGGTTGGATTTACGGATTTCGACGAAGTCCTTCCAACTTTCTAATTTTAGAGTATGCAAAAATTTTACAATTACTCAACCAATTGCATTTAAGAAATATTTGTAGTTCTTTAAAGATCAAAAGGCACCAATCGCATGTTTGATCAAAAAAATAAAAGAAATCAAGAACTTAAACATCACTCTTGTACTATATTTATACCAAATAACAATCAAACTTTATCAATCTGCTCAAAACTTAAATCAGTCATTGAAAATACAAATCACACGTTGATTTATATCTGTTGGTGATATTTTATGCAAAAAAATAGTTATAATTGTTTTTTTGTAAACGTAATTTATCAGATTTTTTTTTATCTAATGTGTCATATTTTATATTTGAAATGAATATTGAACTATTTAATTTTAATTGTCTCAAGAAAATGTAAAAATTTAAAATGAAGCAAGTTATTATTTGATACGCCTTTGTTAGAAAGCATTTGTTGTCAATCTATTCGATTAACAGTGGCTATATAAAGCCAGGTTCTTGCATACGGATGGTGAACAAGATGAATAAAGCAATAAATAAATCACCTGAAGAAATGCCTTCCAATAACTACAAACTTCAAAATTTTGACACGTAAATATAAAACATTAAAACAAATATAAAGTATTTGTGATAAGTATCTCTTTCAGAAACAACATATAACCCGCTCAATTCTTTCTGATATGAAGGTAGCGAGAGATCAATTCATATATATATTAAATTTCTTAGCTGGTAATATCATGTTTCTTGTTTATGGAAGTCTAACAATCTTAGCTTTTTTTGTAATTTTGACAACTTTATTATTTAGTATGGTAGACTTTTTATATCATCATTCTATTTTAGTAGTTTTTCAATCAAATAAAAATTTATTTAAACATGTGAAATGTCTGATATTTTTTCGAAGCTTAAGTTGTTCAAATTGTGTTTTATACAAAATAATTTACAAGTTAAAATTGGGATTTCCAATGTGCACGACCTTCGCAAAACTAACGACAGTCTTATTCAATACTTTGAAGGAAAATAGAACCCCTAATGATCATTTTTTAACAAAATTAGATAAAAATCTAAAAAAAACACGTTTCCTGAAATTTCATTGTATTTAATGTTCTATATTGAATTGTTTGTGTTGTTTTGATGTTATTTCTTTGACACATTTATTGCATCAATTTTAAATTTTTATTTTTTTGAAAAAGATCAAATTCTTGTAAATCTATCAATACGATTTCAATATAAGATCATAAATATACTATATGTTATCATTTGTTATAATTTTTTCATCAAAGTAAGTTCTATAACGACAAATCAATTAATTACACACCAATTATTTTTTAATTTAATTTTTTGTAATAAATTTTACAAATTAGATATTTTTTATTGCACAAAATATTTTTTTATCTGAAAATTCTTCTAAGAATCTTAAAAAATATTTTATGCTATATATTTAAATATATATAGAAAGAAAAAAAAATATTTCAATAAAAATGTACAACTATAGCATGAATTGTATTTTATTACATGTGGTAGCGCGGGAAATGAAAATAAAATATGGTCATAAATTACAACATTTGAAGTTTTCTAAAAAAAATACTTAACCAAGCAAAACATGATCTTTCAACAACAACAACATTAACGTTTTTTTGATGAAATTTATATTTTCGATGTATATACGCGTAAATCTTGACATTTATTAAATATTGAATATTTGTACTTTTTACCGAAAAAAAAATTATCAAAAATTTCAAATAATAAGTCCTGCTTTTTTTTAAGATAAACTTATATATTTTTAAGTTTACTAAAACAGCATAAATGTGACCAAAAGCATACAAATAACTTGTCTAATCTTGGTTTTCTAACTAGGTAAGCAAACAATATTGCGTAATAAAGTATAAATTCTCAACAATTTAAAATTATAAGTTCTAATATTGAATGAATTCTTTACACTATTTATATTTAAAAATGTTCATTCTTCTTATCTATTACAAATGCTCGAAATTTAAATATTTTTATTTATCAAATTTTATTAATTTATTACAATAAAAACATTTAACACTTTTAATTATGAATTCAAATAAAAATTTGATCGTAATTTTTTATTATGTATTTAAAAAATATACAATTTTAAATTTAAGATAAATGAAATAATTATATTATGTATTTAATAACGATTTTAATTAATGTTTTAATATAATAAAAAAAATTGTACACGAGAGACAGTAACAAATACATCATAAAAAATTAAATGTTATTTCATATTTATATTCAAAATGAATTGTTTTGATTTCCTTTTTGGTCTTATTATGATAAATAGTTTAAAGTAAATTGAAATAAAAGAGAAATGGGTATCAAAAATCACTTTATTGATAAATGTAGTTAAATTGTAAACTAATACTGTAAAAATATATAAAAAATTGTGAATAATTGGCGATATTCTTTAATGTAAAATATTTTATAGATTAGAAATTTTTACAAATTATACAAAAAAAGGTGAGAATCATATTTTTTATTGCTGAAAAAAATTGCTTTTGATTTATTAAAATTTTCTTAGTTTCTCTATACTGTTAATAATTTTTGTTGATTCGCAATTAATAAATGAAAATTCTTAATAAATATCAAGAGAGAAATATATTTTTGAAAAAAATACAAAAATTTAGTACACAGCTCATTGGCTCTAAAATCATAAATTGTGGTATGTAAAATAATAAATACTTAAATTTGAAAAATTAAAAAAAATAGTATTTCTACACAAATCATTGCGAAATTATTTTTTAAAAATGCAATTTATATTTTTTTATTAATATATTTATTTGTTTTAATATCGCAATATATAGGAAATTTTATAATAACGTGCTTGCATTGTTCATAAATTTCAATTTTTATAAAAATTGATCATTTTAAGTTTTATTATTTACTGGAGACGTGCTTTTTGCGAGACAGATATTTTATATATAATTGTAGTCGTAAAATTTCTCTATATTATTTAAAAGTCAGACATAATCAACTTGATTAGTTTTAAATTATATAAACTATCTTAAGTAAATATATGCTTCAATTGCAAATTTTTCTCTCTATATATGTAAATTTTTTAAAATTTTCTCAAAATCTTTTCATTTAGAATAGTTATCCTAAGTATATATACCCGTAAACCAATAAAATAAAAGTCCAACGACATTAAAATTTAAATTTTATACAAAACAAAATTTTTTTTCTAAAAAACAACAGAAATTTATTCTATTTTTTTATTGTCATTTGTTATCATTCAAGATTAAGTTATCCTAAGAATATAGAAATTCAATTTAACAAATAAAAATGTTTGTAGAAGAAATAATAAAATCTTAATTATTCCAAATTTTGATTATATTTGATGTGATATATTATTGTTTTACAGTATTTATGTCGTATATAATGGAAATTAGGTTATGTCTAAAATAGCATGTATGCAAAAAAAATTATGATTAATGTTATTTGAATTATTACTATTTATATATAGACGAGAAGAAATAAACTTTTTATTGTTTTTTATTTTTTGTATATAAAAACTATTTATTTTTAGTTTATCAAATTGCCTTAGTTTTGTTTAATTCTTATTTATTGCCATTAGTGAATTTTTTAATAAATTATTAACTAAATTTTGTTTGATGAAATTTTAATTGATAAAAATTGATAAATCGTCTTCATTTACTGATTTGGAAGCAAGTTACTCATTTATATGATTTTTATTATATGTGTTATTTGGGAATTTGTGAACATCTTGTTTATTCTAAATCTTAAAAATGTTGCGTATTATGACAATTTGTTGAAGTTAAAGATGAACCCAGATACAATGATGGCACTTCAAAGATAATTTGATAGTAGGTATTTTCAATACTTTAACGTTATAAAAACCATAAAGTGAAAGATATATCTTTCTTAAACTTATTTAAGTTAATTTTTTGTATGCCATGTTGTTTTCTGTGCTAAATGTTTTTATGTTGTAAATTCTAATTTATTGATATTTGTATTAAAGCAAAGAAAAACTTTTATATCGATGTAATTGTTTTTTTATTAATATTAGTTAAAATTAGTGTGTTTTTGACAGTTTTTGTAACGAATTTATGGAAAAAAATATGTCTATTTACTTCACACAACACAAAAAACGTAATCACAAACTAGACATGCAATTATATTTCCCTTAATAACATATTTTACAAAACAACATTTCATACACGATCGAGAAAAAAAAATCAAAAATCAATTGTTTTTGAAAAAAAACCAAATATTTATATTAAATACATTTTTACGACATGAGTGGTATAAAAAGATAAACACTCTTCTTGCGATCTTTCTATATATGCGATATTATATGCCAAATTGCTCTTTTATCCGTCAAAATGGAAAAACCGTTTTCTAATTATACCAAAATTATATAAATAATATGCAAATTGAATAAAAAAACAAACAAAAATGTACAATAATCCTGAATTTTTTTAATTCTAGTAGTACATGCATGTAATATACAGAAAAAGTAATATATTTAAGTCTTTCGATGAGGACCGCAAAAAAAATATCTTAACATCATGCTTATTGTACATAAAATTCTTCCTTACCTGTCTTTAATATCTTTTTTTAAAATATATTTAATACAGTTAGAAATAATGATTTCAGTTTGTGAAGTTGAATCAGCAGGAAATTTTGGTACCGAAAAGAGATTGGTTATTTCACATTTCAAAATATGTGAAATTATTTTTTTGAGTTTTTTGATGTATTTATCGTCTGATATGTATTTTTCATTTTTGATCAAAATTTGATATTTTAATTGATATTGGTTCGCAAAATCTACAAAATTGATGATTTTAGAATTTTTTTATATTTTGATCTTTTTGATCAAAATGCGATTGGTTTGATAAAATCACAAAAAGGCTTAAATAGCATCTTAAATAAACGTTTACCGAAGTTTAATGTCTTTTCCTATTTCTAAAAATTCTTCTAAATCAGGTAAGTTGGGCAAGCCGAGAGGCAGAACCCGATCATCCAACCATTTCTAACGAAAAAATATACATAATTTCTATTAGAAATATTTTATTTGCTTATATCTGAAAAATATATAAAATAATGTTTTTAACATTTTACTATTATGATTTGTGATATTTGAAGTTTGATAAATTTATGATCATAATTGATTGATAATAAGTGGTACGATGCTTACCCTTAATCAAAAAACATAATTTTTTTGTTTTTTGTTCATTTTATATTAAAATTGGATTTGTCATATTTGATCAAAATCAAGCTTAACAGATGCCTTAAAATAAATTTATTGGAAAAATAATTTTTATTTTTAGTCACCATATCTAGCAACAAAGAGAAGTCGGGTATACCGAGAATTCAATCCAGATTATTCAACCAATGCGATCACCTATCTATAAATGATATGATTTATAACATTCGTTCGTGTTCGATCAAGATTAGAACAAGAAATTGTTCCTACTTTGTTTTTGTATAATAATAATTAAAACTATAAATAAATAGACATTTAGAAAACCTTTAATGTTTGTGTATTATAATAGAATAAAAAAAAGTTAAAAATATCGTAGAACAGCTAAAAAAAATATAACTAGTATGACTTATAAATAATACAAACCGACATTTCTTTTATCAGAGGTATAATATCATATAATCATACCCAGAAAAGAACTGTATATTAAAAAGGAAGTGAATCTGGTAGATTTTTCAGTTTTTCTGTTACACTACTTTTATTTATACACTTTTAATTATACTCCTCACTAAAAATATTAAAGACCTTAAAAACATTAAAGAAGAAAAAATGGCAAATAAAGCAACTAAGAAACATAAAAATATCTTATAAATGCAAAAAAAAACCATTAAAAACAAAAAAATAGACTTATTCTACCTTGTTATGATGCATTCACAAAAATATCTTGCCATGCAGCTAAAAGAATCCATTATTTATGAGTTATTGAACCATATCAAATCTACAGATACAATGATTACAAAACAAATCAATGCCGTTAAATCTGTTTTTTTCCGTATTAACGATCTTTTATTTTAATAAAAAATATAAAATACAAAAGAGTTCAGGATAATAGGTCATTTTATTGAGAAATTTTTCTGTTATTTAAACAAAAAAAGTTTTATATCTTTTCTTGATCATGTCTTTACTATTTATCTTGCCTTTATTACTCCTTTTTATTGTTTTTGTTTTACTTACTTGCACACACATATTTATTATATTAAAAATAATGCATAAGTTAGGCAATAAAAAAATTCTAAATTAAATTTTTATATGCTCAAATTTCGCTTTTTTTGTTAAACAAAAAAAACATGACTAATAAAAATATTAAACATTAAACAATTATTTAAAATAATAAAAATTTTATCTAGCATAAAAATGCAATCTTATATTGTTTTGTGATGTACTAATATGTCATGTATATTATATATTAAATTCTTTAAAAATCTTTAAATATTTCTTTTATCAAGATACCATTTTTTTGTATTATCTAATTGTACTTATCTAAACCTTCATGAAAACAGCTCCTGTTTAAGTGCGCTTTAAAATAAAACCATAAAATAATATTATATGTTTGTATATTTATAAACAATGAAAAACCCTTTCTTTAAATTTTCTTTGTTATGAAATACCAAATATTAAATAGTGCAAAGCAACAAAATATACACAGTACTATCGAAAAATAAAAATCTAGGTGTAATTTTAAATTTGATTCAATTTATGCATGACTTTACACCTATAAAAATATTATATGAAATCTTATTTTTTTAGGCAAAAATACCATATTATAGTACGTCTAATACTTTCAATTTTATGTTTTTGTAGATTTTTTATCAAATAAATATTGGACGATTATAATTATTAGTATTTTTTTGTTTAGTAATTATTCATGATAAAGCTGCATATTTATTACACCAATTGTTAATCATATTAGATCTACATGCTATTCATAATCAACTAAACCTTTGACTAAACAAATATTAACATTTAAATCTGGATAAATCCTCATTGCAAGAGAATATTTCTTGATATTTCATTTATTTATAAAATATTTTGATTTTTTAAAGCCGTCTTATAATTCATAAAAATTTTCTATCATTTCGAAATTCAATTTATTATTTATTTAGAATCCTTATGATTGATAATTTACTTTAACTTGAAATAAACCTCAATATAAGCATATTAATTGTCTAGATATACTGAATTATGGTAATACTAACAAAAGGTTTAAGTGTGGTTTTATGTGTTATATTAAAAAAAAATAAAAATCATATTTATATTCTTTTAAATTTAGGAAGTTATCTTTCTATATATTTTTCTAAAAATCAAAACCATTGCTATTTAATTGTAAAATTATAAATTGTTTAATAAATTCTAACCCATTGCTAATAATAAATCTACGATTTTTGGATAAAATATAATGCTTCACTTGGTAATTGTGAGGCGGCAGTGAAAGCTGATTACAATAACAAAATTCAACCTTGATAATTCTCTATCCCTTAAACATGGATTTACATGTTTTTTACTTGTTTTTTCTTATAAACATAAAAACAATTTAATTACAAAGAAACGAAGTTTGAATAGGCAAATCATATTTTAAAAAACACAATAAAGGGGTTATAGATAAATGTATTCAAAAATAATAAATTTTCTTTTATTTTACAATACTTTATGTTGCCCTATCATTCTTTGCTGATGCTTATTGTGATTATTACAATAAGGCTATAATTAACTTATGAAAAAAAATCCATTGATACATTAATATATCATATTATTATATATTTAAAATAATAACAAACTGTTGTGTTGAATTAGTAATTGGTGATAATAATGAATTAATATCTTTTAATTTGTATGTTAATTCAGGTAAATTGAAAGGAAATCATATAATTTAAAAATTGATATTTATATTTTACAAAAAAATGGAAACAATATAAAAAAGAATAATATCTAAGCTATTGAAAGATTTTATTTGAAATCAATATCTAATGTAATAATCAGAAATTTTAAAATTTTGTTTTTTAATTTAACTTGCTCTTGCATTAACAGAAAGAAAATTTGGTTTTATGCTTATTATCTCTTTTAGATTATCTATAGGAAACAGATAAATTATAGTTATGTCATTTTAAGAAATGTTTCTATACTGATTATCTGAAGTCTAGATTATTAACCAAAAAGGAAATGTCGTAAAGGTTCATGCTTTATAATAAAAGCAGCATTTGAACTCAAAATAAATTAAAAAAATAAATAATAATAATTTTTATAAAAATAAAAGCCAATTATGGTTATTCCAAGTAGTAGTTTATCTTATATTGCAAACTAATTGGCAAAAAAAGCATTTTTAGTGCTTGCCACACTTGCCCAATCCATAACCTAACATCTATTTTTTTATATTTTTTAAAATTTGATAAGATTCAGGGTAGTGAAATTATTATTTTTATCTTTTATCTAGAATATCTGATAAAATAAACTATTTCACAAAAATTCAGTTTACATTGTGTTTATATAAATATTGATATATTTTATTATAAAACATAGAAAATACTAAAAGCAAAAAAATCGGTATATAAGCGTGAATTTCACATAATTAATTTTATATAACAAACTGATTAGATTCATAAATTAAAAAATTTTACAAGCTATATTGAAAGAAAACAATAAAAATATATTTAATTCTATAAAAATAAAATTCAATACTTTTTTGGATTTCCGAAGAAACTATTGTAATTTTCTATCCATTATCAAACATTAAATAGATTTTTTACGGTTGTTGCCCGTTATCCATAGGTTATTAATTATTCGATTTTATTTATGCAAAAGGCACGAAAAATTTTCATGTATAAGTCTAAATCAAAATCAGATTAAATAGAATGACAGTAATATATGGATTTCTTTAGACAACTTGCATTTATTAATAAATATGTTAAATTTTGAAATTTTTAAACGATTTAAGATCCTCAAATACTTTCAGAAAAAAAAATGACGTAAATAGCACCAGAAGTCAATTACAAAACTTTTCTTTTTGCAATATTTTGCATTAGATAAGGACAGGTTTTGAGTTTCAAATGTGAAAAAAATAAGATAAAGTGGATATAATTTTTTTTGAAATTAATATCTTAGTTTAATAATGATTTATTCCTTATAAAAATAAAATAAATGCATAAAATTATCTGTGAAAAGCTTATGGTAAATAAACTAAAAATTGGCATGTTTTTTGTAGCATATAACATTTTCAATATTAATTCTGCAACTTTAAGAATTTCCATAGAAATTGTTATTATGAAAATTTTCTTACACATAGTCGATTATTATTCAATTTTTTTATGGGTTTAGAGTTTTATTAAATTTTTTGAAAACTTATAAAACTCTCTAAAAAATAGAGATATATCAATTTACAATTTTAATTTTTAATTATTATAAAAAAATTTTAGATTTTCTTAAATATATTTAATTTGAATTTATTATAGAAATGGATTATTTTGGAATAAAAAACATACAAATGCACGGTTACTAATGCATCTATTCTGATATATAATATATATAAGATTTATGATATAAAATTTGTATAAAAAACAACTTTGTTCTCAAAATAATGATATTCATATCCCAATAATTATAAAATACTTTATTTCAATCTAATTATTATATTATTATCTTGGGGTAAAATTATAAATGTGAATTTTTATACACAAGGAAAATAAAAGTGAGACAGATGCTCCAGCCTAATTTTATTTTCATTCGTGTATTTATTAACGTAGTTTAATAAGATCAAGTTTGTTCATAATATGTATTAAAAAATATTAAATCCAATTAAATTTTAAATAATAAATCTATTTAATGCAATATCTTGAAACATGTTTCACAATAACGATTTTTGACTATAATGAAGAGTTATAATGTATTTTGACGAATAAAAATATTTTTATAGAGTCATTTTAAATTTTTAAGACAGAAACACCCGTCATTTAAAATTAAATATCATCTTAAAATCTGGTCATTTTTGGTGCATTTCATCAAAAAAACTGTTTAATAGAGTACGATATCTAAGTTAAAAACGTTTTTCTCAAAGAAAAAAAATTATAATATTAAGCATACACTAAAAAATTAATATTTGTTTGACTGAGATATTAAATTTTTTTTGAGAAAATATAACTTTTATTTGAATTTGTTTTTATTTCTATATTTTAATTTTTTAACAATTTTCCCTTTGATATTCCACTTATCAAGTCTAAAAATCAATTTTAAATGATGTCATAGATATTTAATTCAAAAATATCAATCATATAAAAAATTAATTAATAGATATAACCAATTAATATCGTCGTTATTGTAACCATTTTTTGTAATGTAGCTATTATTGAAATAGTTTATGCTACAGTTAATTTGTCGTTTATTTTCTAGAAACTTGCTTTATTTAGTTTTTTCGAATGTTATAATATTTCTTATTGTTTTTAAAATTTTTTTGACATTTGTTTTCTTTGTAATCAAGTTTTGAAAATTACGTCATTCGTGATTTAATCACAAAAAAAATAGATTTTTTTATTTAAATTTTTCTTTCGAATATTTTTAATTATAACTGTTTTGATTCAAAAAGATTAATCGCATTAATTTTTTGTATTTAGGCGATTTACTATTTTAAAATGAATTTTTTTTTCAAAGGCGAATGGTATTCAATTTTATGATCAAATATGTTAAATTATTAATGACAGATTTGATTTTTTAAAGAATAAATGAAAACTATAAATATTCTGTAAAATAATTCCATATGAATATTGTTACAATAATATCTCTCTTCCTTGATTTTCAGAAAGCCGTACAGCCAAATTATTTGTTTACGAATAATGCAGAAACATTAAATACAATATATAAAGTAGAACGTCGAGATATGAATGAAAATTTTAATTTTGAAAACTTTTCTGCGGTTGTCAGTCACATTATTTTGAAAAAGAAGATGAAGAATGATAATGCTGCTTCGAGAAGATTAGAAAGCACATTATATTCTTATTGGTTTTATTTTTGCTTTAATAAAGGCATTTATGATGCAGATATTTCTAATTCTAAATCATGCCAAAAAGAATTACTATCTCTGTGGGAGTTACGGAAAACTCGATCAGGAAACTTTAATTGCATCTTCCTTAAGGATTGTTCAAAATCCGATGACACAAAAATTCAAGACTTAAAGAAAATTGATTATTCATATATCGAACTGGCGATAAAAGTCGTAAAAAAATTATCAGAGTTACTAAAAGAATTGGGAAAGAACGGTAAAGATAAAGTTAACAAAGGAAAGATAAGTTTTTTGTATAATTTACTTATTTACAAATTTGAACTTGTTTATATGATAGATTATGTATATAGTAAGCTATTACAAAATCATCATTGTCGAAATTATATCGAGGTATTAGATACTTATAAAATAAATGATCTCGTTAACGAATATATAATTGAAAATACTGGGAGTTTTTTCAATATTCTCGGTGATTCTTTTAAAAATATAATTGCCGATCTTGATGTGCAAAGAGAATTCAAAAGTGTAAAAGATACATCTAATGAACCAAACATATTTTTTCTGGAAATTATCGCAACATTTAAGAACTTTATCGATGAAAAAGTAATTAAGTTTTGGTTACAGAAAGAAGATAGCTTGATAAGATTAAATAAATTTCTTGAAAATCCAAAAAATAAAGAACCGTCGCAATCAAAAAATGCAATTAACTAATTTTAAATAAACTATCTGAAACGAGGTAAATATGGTTATATGAAATTTTTTAATTTTTTTTATGATTTTTAAGTGTTTTTGTTTTTCATTTTAGACTTTTATTTGTAATCCTTCTTCGAAAATTTTTAATTAAATGCTTTATTAAAAGTATTTAAAATTTGTTCAGTTCTCAAAATTTCAGTAAAAAGATTTTAAAATTAAATGATAAAATTTTTTAAACATTTAAAAAATTAATTGTGGTGGCCATTTATTTTTTAAATATAATTCAATACTCGAGTTTGGTTTACTTCTATTTTTATATGCATAAGTAGAATATTTTGAAAATTGTTTTTTTTTAAAATTGAAAGAATTATTATTAAAAATTTTTATTATTGTTTTTAATATGAATGCTTTTATAGTTTTAGCTTACTTTTTTATTGCATTTCATTTATGGACGTTATTTCAAATTGTATTGAATTGTGTCAAATCAGTCCAAATTCTATTAAAACTGGTTCAATATCAATTTGGATTAGATTACTGTTAAAACACACATTTGAATTAGTTTTACACCTCAAATGTTAGCATACGACACTAATATTTTTTGATTTCTATCGTCAAATATTTAAAATTTCGATTATTAACAGCTTCAATTTTTTCAAAATATAATATTATCGTGAAACATGATTAACATACATATTTATCTAATTGATCCACAATGTATTGTCTTTATTTGATTTTGAAAAAAAATCGATGAATAATCTCTTAATTTAAGATGAATAATCTAGATTGATAAATTAAACATATAATAATTTCAATATAGAAACATAAGTTTCACTTTAGTTCCAATGAGCATAAATGCTCAAATTTAAATATTCAACGCCAAGATGAAAAATTTAGTAAATAATTCATAAAACCAAAAATTTTTATTTGATTTTATGAGATGTTAATCTCATTATCTTGTTCACGACAGATATTTGTGCGGATTTTATATTTCGCTAATAAGAATTGGCAAATCAAAAAACAACAAACAATTAGAAAAAAATTTAAATTCTAAATAGTTAAATATTAAAAACGGTTAAAATGAAGGTTTAATTTTAGAACAACATAATTTTGTGACTTCGAAAATAAATTGTCTATTGGTTAACAAAAATTATAAAAATGCACTTAAACAAAATTAATTGTTTTTCCGAATAAAAAATTGAGATATAAATTCATAAAAAAATATTTTGAATACTATTTTTATAGTTTTTTTTAATATTATCAAGCGCATACATTTCAACATAAATTTTTTAATCGGTTTATTTTCAATTTAAAAATTAGATTAAAATATTGATTGCAAAACACTATTCGATCTTACAATACAATACGATTTTCTAAATATTGATTGGGGTTTATTCTTAAATCTAAAATCGACGGAAAGTATAGTGATGATTTTCCAACAAAATATACAGAAATAACTATATGTCTTTGGTTTTTTTTTGTAATACCCTTCTTTTCGAGATAGCGATTTTAAATTGACGTTTTGTGTTGTTTTTTTACACAGCTCATATTTTTTCTTTTTAGATTTAAACGATAAAAGTTAGATTTGTTTAGCTCTGGATTATTTGAAAAATTCCAAGGCCTTTTCTTATATGATATTTCAATGTTAAACGTGAAATACAAAATTTTTAGTGTATTTATTGGGATAAACAAACTAGAAAAAAAATGATCATCAATAGGGAAAGGAAAAGAAATTAAAAATATTTTGTTTGTATTTAAAGTAATGCAACTGTTGGCATACGTGCGACATAGATAAGAGGTGTCTGAAAGAATTCAAAAAACAAAGAACAAATTATAACAGACCATATAAATAATCATATAGAATGGAAAGATCAGTAAAAGGTAACAATTTTTTCAAAAATTATTTAAGAGTGTAATTTTAAGTACTTTAGAAGGCAATAACGACACCAAGAAAAGATCATACACAAGGCACAATCACTACACAGTTTAATTGCGCTTATATAAAGATAAAAAAGGCATAATACCAACTATTTTTTTTCTCTTTTTTAACTTTTATGTTTCACTTACTCTTTTTAGTCAAAACTGATTGTATTCTTATAAAAAACAATAAATAACTTAATATTCTGTTCTACCATACTTAAAAAACAATATTTGCAATTAAATTAAAATTATTAAATTCTTTATAACAAACAAATGAACAAAAATCTTAGATTTATTGAATCAAGATGTGATTTTTGTATCTTTCATAACGCATTTGGAATTTAGGTCCTTTAATATTGTGAAAAATGAAATTTTAACTAAAAAACAAACCCAAAGACATTTCTACATGAATTCCAAATAGCATTAAAAAAAACATTAATGATTTTACAATTTATTACTAGAAATAATTTGAAAGTTTATAGTATATTTTTTAAAAATATATAAATTTGTGTTTTTATTTAACACAAAACAAATTAAGTATATAATTTTCATCGATATTTCATTAATTCCTGCAAATCAATACAATAAGTACAAAATAAATTTAACAAATGAAAAATTTAAATATTTGCATTTGTTATTTGGAGAAAAACACACTTTATGACCTTATTTTCAAAATTACATTATAATTAGCTGATCATTAGTTGCCATGATTGATTGAAAATTGTTGTAAAAAATATAAATAATAACTTATCTATTCACATTCTGAGTCGATTCTTAAACAAAAAACAAAATCTTAAACTATAAAAATTGTTTTCTCGTTCATTTATCAAATCTTTCAAAAAAAGGTCTGTCAGATGAGAAGAGCTGTTTTCCAGTAAATTAAATCCTGAAACCTCATCTTAATCACATCCAAAAATAGAGTTTTAATTGTATTATTCACACATAATTTAACGACTTTACAAAGGAATAAAGAAAGGTTGATAAGTGAGAAAAATAAACCAAACACATAATGCTATATAAGAAAAAAATAATAAAAACATGATTATATATATTGATCGGCCTTAATTCTTTTAAAAATGAGATAATATTTATTTCAAAATAGAAAATTTAAAACATTAATTATTTTTCATAAATTAAATATTTTTAAATATTGATTGTCTATTTTAATACCATAATAACTACTATCTTTATTGTTATTAACATGTAATTTTATTTTTGTTCACATTGCTTAACTATTAACTCTACATGTTTTTTTCTGTTTTTCATTCTTTTTCTTCAATTTATTCCAATTTATGAAGTTTTTAGAGATATTTTTTCTCTAATAAATCACCTGTTTTAATCTAGAAAATTGTATTAAAAAAAACAAGCGTTGTTACAGATAATAAATTATTATTTTTTAAATGAATACATTTCGTATTAATATTTTATAAAGATCCATTTTATTGAAATTTGATAAAAACACAATAATCAACTAATTTAATTTACAAAAGAATATGTGATGTTTATTTCACATATTTTTTATTTTTTTTGGGAATCACACCAAATTATTAGGTGTCGTACAAAAGTCTAATTTTGGTAGATATCTCTGCAAATGATATTTACAAATTTGTAGCACAAATAAATCAAGAAAAAAAATAATAAAAAATAAAAACATGCAAGTGAATATATTATATTTTACATCATATTTGTCTAAACTTATCGCTCATGTAGATATTTGATGTAACTGCGATATATAGATTGTACAAAGTAATTTTTGTGAACACTCTTAAATATGGAATTTGGAAACAAAAAAATAAATAACAAATAAAGATTTAATAGTTTTTTTATAGTACTCCAAGAGATACAATCAGTGTGGCTATATTAAAACGAGAGTTCCACGTTAATTGTCGTTTCAATTTTGCTACATAAGATCAAAGATACATTTGCATTTTCTAATATTTTTTTTTGCTTTTGGTCAAATTACATTTTAAATAAGAATTTTTGTTACTAAAACAGTAATACCTTTTACGTTGTATTATTATATTACACTTGAATTTTTAATATAATATAATTTCGTACATTTTTTAATTAAAATTTTTTAGTATGAAATTTCCTGAAACATTTTAATATAATGAGAGACTTTTTAGACTATTGTGATATTAAAACACATAATTTATTAATTAAAGGCTAAGATTTATAGAAATAAAACAACGATCTGTTATAAATATATTTTTGAAAAATTTATCATTGGTTTAAAGGTTAAAACAACCCAAACCCTTTATTTTTATTCTATTGTTGTAATAAAAATTCACTATATAAACACATCGAATTCATATTAAATGTTCTATTTGATAAAATAAGTAGATTTCAATAATATTTATTGAATCATATTTAATGTATATTAAACAAATAGTGGGATTTATATATTAGTTTTGCTAGTAGTAAAGCCTTTCATTTAAAAAATAGTTTTAAAAAATTAAGATACGATGTATCGTTGATATTTAAATTTTTATAACTAAATAATTCTTTAATTCATTATTTTATCAAATTTAAATACAAAAGATTAAAAACTGCATCCGTATATACAGAAAAATACAACAATAACCTTTTGAATGCATAGTTTATATGTTTGAAATTCTAGAAATACTCTTTTTCACCAATCACAAATCTTTTTTTTGTTTTTCTTGTAAAAAAATGATTTTTTTGAAAATATTTTTCATTATTCTGTGATTTTCAAGTATCATTTAGAAACAAATATGTTATCGCATAATTAAACGCTTTTTTATATACTTTACTTATTTTCAATAGTGCTTAAAGTAAACAAAAAGAATATAAAATGCCGATTATTTTTAATATTAGTTATTCTTCAATTAAGGGTAGAAGTTATGGGCTTTGAAAAAAAAACTAGTTTTAGAATTGTAAGGGAAAGAATAAGGACATAATCAATATCAAATAAAAACAATCATAAAATGCACTTTACGGTCGCATTTAAAAATAAGTTTAAATTCAATATTATAATGACAGAGCAAAATAATAAACTTATTGTTCATACGAACAATATTGTAAGATTGACAAAATGTATCATAAATTATTTTTGCGGTTTTTATGCAAAATTAAATCTCTCATGATTTTTTCTTAAAAAACTGCTAAATGATCAAATATTAAAAACATTATTGTCATACGTTAATTTGAATAACGTAAACCAAAGATCACTCTGAAACCAACAAAATTTAAACTTTTTTATTTTTTTATTGTATGTCATGTTTTTTCGAATCAAAATCATGTTTGGTTAAGATAACTTACACCAATATAATTTTTAAAATTTAGTAAAACTTTTGGCACATAATTTATCGAATATGATTACGCATAATATTATTAAATTAAACGAACTAAAAAAATTAAAAATATTTAGAAACATCGGAAATAATTTTTAAAAATAATAAATGATTTGTGGCATTCGAAACATCACAATACCTAATAAATTTTAATTTTTATTTGGTAATTTTTTTGTGCAATCAGAATGCTAAACTTATTTTTACTTTTTTATACTACCATCGGTTTTTTTGAAGTATTATAATAAAAATTTACATGATTTATGTCGTTACTAGTCTATTATTTAAATGGTTAGGTTTATCAATATTGGACCCTAGTTTCTTTTTTGTAAAATTTTTACTGATAAAAGAGACAAAAGATATTCTGCAGTACAACTAAATATATTCTTCTAATCCCTTATAGTCATATTCACATAAATGTTCATGAAATACAACGTTTTTTTCTTTGGAATTGTTAATACAAAAACGCTTTCGAGGTGAATTTTCGACATCAAGTTTTACGAAAATGAAACAAAAATAGAGTGTAGTTTTTCTCGAGCGACAAAGTAGCCTTTGTCGTATAATTTCGCCGATATAATTTAAAATCAAGTATGAACATAATTTTTGATTACAATATATTTTAATCTAAATTTATATTGAAATTTGACTGGATTTAAATCGTGTTTAATTGGAATTTAGAAAATAGAATAATTTTTAATTTTAATTAACAAGATAAATTGTTGATTTGACAAATTGTGATTTAATTTACAATTTATCAAAAAAAAACATATAAATAGAGACAGAATTTGGAGAGTATGCCTCGAAGAAATAACCATGTTAATAATAAATATTCAAACATAAAGGCTTTAATCTTTAATCGTAAATTATACAAACACAAATCAAGATTTTTCAAAAAATGAAAATGATATTTGAAAGTGCAAACCTAAAAAATTGCTGGCACTTAGTATGTTAAATACACCTTTAAGATATGATTATTAACTTGTTATCGTTTAAAATGAGAAATTGTAATTATCATATTTTCTTAATATAAAGTACTTTTATAATATATAAAACAAAATTCATATATTTTCAAGGTATTATAACAAATTTATTTGAATATGAATAATAGCAGCCCTAAATTGTTAATAAAGATGTTGAACAAATAAAAACATATGAAATCAATTGCTTTTTTGGTAAAAGATAATTATAACTAACTAGGTGAATATATAACATTTGAAATGTTTTTCTTTTATTTTCTTATAAATATAAAAAATATTCTTCAGATAACCAACATAAAAATCATTTTTATTGGATGTTTTTTTCTGTTTGATAATGCGGTCAAAGTAACTATAAAATTTTTAACACCACATCCGGAGCTCTGCTCCAACAATCTTGCTGCAATAAACAGCAGTGGCATTAACAATAAATAAAAGAATGTATATATAGTTCAGAAAAAAATAACACCATTGTTAAAGAATTTAATTATTATAAAAATAGCAATTAAAATAGTCAAACATTAGAAATCTTAATTATTTTTAAACCTTATATATGTAATTTTGAATTTTGATATAACATTCTTATAGAAAGCGTTGTAGTAATCATTTAACCGCTATTGACCTTTTTTTAACCTATCTAATCTACTTAGATGATAAATAAATTCAGAAAATAAAAACTTTAACTTCCATATTTCATAGAAAATTTATTTCTAAGTTTTTACGAATAAAAATCTATATTTGATGTTTATTAACATGACCAAATTCAATTTGTTTCGTAGTGTTCTTAAAACTAGTAAACAAGGAATTTTTATTAAAACTTTTTATTGTTTTATATATTTTATAAGAAAAATTTTTATAAAGAATCCAAATAGAACATTGAAATGCTATAAAAACGGTTAAAAAGTGGCGAAATCATTTTTAATACACTTAATTTTAACAATATTGCTGTTTTTGGGTTGAATTTGGAAGCCAAATAAAAATTATAATAGATGAACCAATAAAAAAACTCCAGCAGCCAGAGTACACTTTAATTTCGATTGTTTGTCTTAGTAAGATTTTTAAAAAATTTTTTTTCTGATTTTTTGTTACCATTTTCTTCTTCGCAATTTTTCTTTGTGAGGAGGGAATTGAAAAAACTATAGTTTACATGATAATCTAAACAAATAAATCTCACAGTATTTTGAAGAAAAATTTTTTTTTTCATGTGCGTATCATAAAATTTGTAAAAATATTTGAATAGCGGATAGATTAAATAAATAGATTTTTTTGAAAAAAAATAAAAAATTTCATATTATAATAATTAGCAACGAAATGAAAGATTGAAAAAAATACATCTTCGTCAATTTTTTATTAACTTTGAAATCACATGAGAAGATCTGTTGGTGTTTTTATCAAAAAATTGATTCGAATTTTCTGTAGTTTTACAATAAAAACCGATTTTTTGATAAATAAACACAAAACCAATTAAAATCAAGTTTCATACGTGTCGTATGTTCGGTGTCAATGTTATATTTGATGTATGTATTGAAAAGTGACACCTCTTCGGACCGACTTATTATGTGCCTGTGACCAACTGTCTGGCCACAAGACTTTAAATTTGGTAACGTACCAGGTCTATTTGGTGGGTCCTGGTACCGTGAATCAATATAAACAGGATTTCTCCTGGGTGAATTAAAGTTGGTAAAATTAAAAGAGTCGTTTGGGTTATTCTTCTTCATTTTATTTAATTTTTTTAAGCCCGTGGACGGTAATGGAAAAAAAAGAAATAAGAAGTGTAAGTAAAATGTTGATCTACTTACATGTAAGATATTACAATACGATACACAATATAAACATTTATGCAAGTTTCGACTGATATTGAGCTGAAACATGAAAAAGACTATTTTATAATACATTAAATGATTGCTATTTTAATGAAATGTTATATATAAGATTTTTTTGTGTTTATTATGCTAAATAGACAATTTTATATCTTATATGTTTGTTGAATTTTCAGCGAGAAATTAAAAAAAGGTTTACATTACGAAAAAAATACTTTTTTTGCCGGTGTTCGTTTAATTATACAAATTTTCATCGCTTTTAGATAAAAAAATATAATTTTAATAACGATAATCTACTTGATTATTTTTTTTCCTTGGTAATTTTTGTGCTTATAATAAATTCTTATCTACGTTTTTTTGTGATCGGATTCTATAATGTCTTATTTTTATTATTTTGTCAATTTAAGAATTTTCAGATTCTCTTTTTAGCACGTTTTTGCTAAAAATTTAAGCATGCACACCCATTCGTGCAACAGAAAATTTAGTTTCATAATCTTTTACTGGCAAAATCACTAAATTTTCCAATGTTTATTTTTAGATATTTTACTGTAAAAATCAAGAAAATTGAATTATGAAAAGATTTTGAATAGATGCAGTTTAAATTATCTTGCGTCTATAGATTATTTATGCCATCAATTTGTAGTCTTGCACCCTTGAAACAATAAATTTTTTCTTTTCTATAAAAAAAAATCTAGACTTAGTTAAAAATTGATCAATGAAGTATAAAATGTTTTTTGGTGGAGAAAAATTACATAATTGTTTTTTATATCTAAATTTTACATATTTAAAAGAGCCTATGTAGAATGAAAAACCGACGTCTTTCTGACAACTGATGCAACAATAAATCAAGCACATATAATTATATATAGTAATCAAATTCATATGCTACTGGTTTGAAAATTGAATAAAAATATTATAAAGTAGAAATAATGAATTGAATTATATTTTAATCCATTATCAGTTCTGTTTTGCATGAAAAAAGTTTGATATGCAAGTTATAAGCAGATTCGTATTGTAGTTTTGGATTAAAAATTTCTTTACTACACAATTATTTACAAACGAACACTTGAAAAATCTACTTCTTAGCCAAAAATTTAGTTTTAGAATAAAATTTCAAACATCTAGTGACCATTAAAACAATTTTATTATAGGCTAATTTTAAAATTGGAAAAAATTTGATAGCAACCTAAAATATGACGTTGTGGTAAATAAAATTACCACAAATAAGAGAAATACATGGCAACAGGCCAATCAGTAGCGTTAGCAAGCGACCGCTCTACTGATACCCACTTAAGAACTGTTGCCTCGCTTTTCCCCATTTTTCCCTCCAAAAAGTTCCTCTTTGCTGCCTATAAAAAGGTTCCTATTCGGGCCCTTAAGGTTCATAATGCAGGAACAAAGGCACAAGGATACAAAACATCCGGAGAAAGCACAACGAATGGACTACCCCAGCAGGAACAACCCTGGGAGTCAGAGCCTACCGTTAATTAATAAATATTCATCATCGAATAATCTTTCTTTTTGCCTTTATGCTTTATTTGCACGCCGCACCAATGTATCACCATTGGTGTACGGCAGACGTAAAAAATATTATATGAAAATATAAAATAACATGTAATAGTTTAATATTCACTTTTTACAAATGCAATTAACGTTGCTCTTTTCATTTTTATATTATCGGAAGTATAAATATGATGGAATAAAAAGCTTACCAATGTTTCTAAAGATAGTGTTACTGCTTTTTGAATAAAATTTGATTATTCAGATACATAATTGTTTTTTACCTTTTTAAATTTTTTTAAATAAAATAGTTAAAATTAAAAAGCAACATTGGTAAAATTATCAATGATTCTATTTTTACTTAAAGCTAAAAAACAAAAAATTAAAAAGAGCATTGTCATCATAGTATGCACTACAAAAACCAAGTATAAATTTTGTTGTACCAAATTAATTGTTTGGTGTGGTTGTGCAAGAAAATTAGTTAAAGAGAAAAATAATAAGAAGAATGTGTTTACGGCTGTTTATTAATCAAATACGAATTTCCAGCAATTTTTACATAATCATACAAAATGCTCTTCTTCTTTTCTTTTCAGTTGTCATATTATGAACGTTGTCTTTTTTAATTTAAATATTTGACAAGGAATGAATAATGGTGGCAATTAATTGATAAGTAGGAAACAAAAAACATTTTTTTGTGACACCTTAATGCGGTTTGCTATGAATGATTACCAAAAACATAGAATGTTTATTACGTGTGTTATAATTTAATTTTTAGAACAAATCTATCATATCGAAAGTCATTATTTTTGTATTTAAACTAAAAATGCAGTAAAGAACTTAAAAGATTTTTATTTTTGAGATTCTAAAATACAATAAAATAAAAATTTTTAACATAGAATAGTTATTGCCACGATATGGCTTTTTTACATGAGTAAACCAGAAAAATTCAAAAATACACATAAAGTTTTTTATTTACAACCTAATAAATGATTAAAGTTTTTATTATAAATAACAAATGGCTTTGAAAATAGTAATTTGCTTAGCTAAATATTAACTTTTATTTTTAATGACACAAATATTCTACTTATATCACAGATAAATAAATCTAATTTTTCCTTTCATATACGTTTAAAGGTGTTCAACATAATTAATCTTTATTATATCAACGAATTCAAATATACTAAGCTAAATTTATATTATGAACGATTACTTTCAGCACAAACACATGAATTCAAGTAAAAGTATAGGTATTTTATGAATTTAGACGGAAAAATATCAATGATTGTCGCAATACGTGAGATGAAAATTTGGTAAAGATGGATAAACACAAATTGTTTGAATAAAAAATTTGTTTTTGGTATTTCTATTTCCATTATTGAATCATTCTTATTAAAAATGGAACAACTAACCCAGCAAGGAAAAGAAGCAGGAATAATGGGAGAAAAATAAAATAGCATAATTAGTATAAATCGAATGAAATTGATAATCAGCAAGAGGAAGGTCATTGTAAATAGAAATTTTAAACAGGTGAATTTCAGTTTGTTAATTATTTTTTCATTTCTTTTCTGTCTGTTTCTCTTCATAAATATGTTTCACCTCGCTTTCGAGGCTAGATATATTCATAGAAACAAAAAAATCAATCATTTATAATAGTTATTTTTGATATGATAAATTCCTCATCTAACGGATCCTTGCATATTTCCAATACGTCTAACTCAATACAATCACAAAAATATCTATTTATGCTAGTTAAACTTGGAACTGTTCTTCCAAAGTCACCATTTACAAACTCTTTGACATATGTTCCAGCATCTGTGTATAGTTCAACATAATATGTTTCTATATCTTTTTTTATTGTTTCAACAATTTCTATTTTTCTTTTTCTGTTCAAATTAGCTCTTCTATGCAATACCCTCAGTGGAGTACGCTGTTCAAGTTCATAAGCACCACTATTTACTATCCAGTCACCTTTACAAAAAACTGTTGCACCATATTTTTTTCGTGATAAATTTTCATCACCGAAAATTTGATCTCTAATATCTTTTACAACATACAAATCATTTATTTTAATACTGCTATATAATTTCAAGGGAATTTGAAAAATATTTAAATTTTGTTTTGGCTCTAAAATTTTAAGTAAGAAAGGTCTTCCGAAGCAACGGACGTTGATATCCTCGCGCCCGCCAGTTACAAAAACAACACTCGTTGCATCAAAATGTAAACCGAAATATTTTTTGAAATCGGAAACGCTTTTTTCAGTCACCAATTTTCCCCCTATTAGCATCGGTGTTTGGCTCATCTCCCGATTCAATTTGATATATTTCCCGTAAACAAAAATTGGTGTATTCCTGGTTTTTACTTCAATAGAAATATGTTTAAGGATTTCATTTTCTATTTTTTCTATTTTGTTTGATGAAAAAAATAAATCATTTAGCTTTTCTAATGAATCTGCATTGTCATTTGCTTTCAAAATTATTTCGACTTCCGTATAATTTTCACTAGTTGTGGCGCTTCTAAATAACGATTTTACCAGTAATTTTAATGGCAGGCATTTTGTTTCATCCCGAACAGAATATACAAATGTATCGTAATATTCTTTTGGCAGTGATTTGTCAAGTTCGGTTTTTATTTCTTTTTTAATTAAACTACTAATCTGATTCATTGTCTTAAAGGGTAACAAATATTTTTAATTTAGCTAATATTGAATCCTAAAAATTTTTTTTAACAAATAATTTATTATTTTCCTTAATATCGACGATTGTTCTAATATAAATAATATCCACGGTAAGTATAGCATATGGCCAAAAATTTAATGTTTCTTATTCTTTAAAATAATGTTGTCATCAGAAAGTTTACAGTGACCGACATTTAATTCATGTGTATGATTAGTATATATTATATTTGAATGCTTTTCTTTATTTTTTGTATTAGTTTAAAGTCAAATCAGAAATATAGGGACCAATGATTGAATGATATGGATCTTTTGTTTAGGATTTTTTGTTGTAAATATATTTGTTATAATATTACAAGTATATTGCATAAAACAAGTGAAAACACGCTTTAATACACTAATAAAATCTTTTTATTTTTTTCCAAAAATTTTTAAACAATAAATTAGTATCACTCTTTTTTAAACAGATTTTATAAGCAAAATTGAAAGATTTTCATTAAAAATTAGCAAAAATTTATATTTATAAAACAGACTGAAAAGAATGTTACTCGGAACATATTTGTTTCATTTATATACCAAAAAAATAAACAGTGTGTCGTATTTAAATAATCATATCTAATACGATATTTTCTACTAATTTATAATTTAACAAACTCATATCCCTTTATTAAAATCTCAGAAATTTATTTCGGAATGTTAAAATATGATTTGTATATTTAGATAATTTTTATTGAAATATTATTTAAAATTTTTTCGAAACTTTGCAAATTGTTTTTATCTATTTACAAAATGGCTTTTGCCGTTCCAATATTTTTTTCATATTGACTCTTGCACATAATTCAGAATAAATATAAGTAAATTTATACTATCTTATACACGGTAATCTAGAAAATTAATATTTTACTGACAATTAACATCATTTTATGAAATTTTTATTTTTTTAGTCTTAAAAAAATTGATTGAAATCTGGTTTTTTTCTCCCGAATATTTATTCGACATTAAATATATTTTAAGTATTATAAAAATTTTAGCATAGCGATCCTCTTTATAGAAAAAATCAAAAACTTATTCGAGCAGTTTTTAACGAATTTTAATTAAAGGTAAATAATATATATAGATAGTTTTCAGATTAAAAATTTCCATCGATGTTTACATGTAATCATAAATTGAAGCTAGCTAAAAACACAGTGATTTTTACAAGATTAGATTATATATATGTAAATACAATGAGTTTTTTTTTGTATTTATCAAAAGATTCTTTTAATAAATAGAATGCGGTGATAAATTGAAACAAGCAAAAAAAATCTAGAAATAGTAGAAATTAAGCATTCATAATTCAGTATAAAATGTATTTGCAATAAAAAAAACTTAAATTTTAATGTTTCTTTCTTAACACATACTTATTAGTCTGATATACACAATTACTTTTACCATATACCATGCAAATGTAAATATAAAAAATTTATACTATTTTTTTAGAGCGATAACCTTTATAGCATAAAAATCTGCTATTCGTTATTTAAGATGTTCGAATTTTTTTACACCCATAAACGATAAACAAAATAAAAAAAATATGCGGTGAAAAATTATTGAAACATATAATATTGTTGTAACAGTCTTTGTAATTCACCAATTTTAGTTTTAATGATGTATGGTCGATTAAAAGTCTTATTATATGTAGTAAGATGTATTGCATATTTCTTATGTTTTTCTATATGAAAGCCCAATTTACAATCCTAATTTCTATACTAAGATGATATTCCAGAGGAAGAGAGTACCAAGTAGTTTATTATTAAAAAGATAAAGAAAAAATTGATTTTTACAGGAATTTTAAAGTAAAGGTTAAAAATAGAAAAAAAAACATTCTAGAAATGACGATAAATTGTTTTTTTATGTGATCTACATATTTTTATTACGATACATTAATTTTTCTTACTATCGCTTTTTTTCCTTCTATTTTTCTTTTTTATATTATTATTTTTTTTCTGGCTTATCTCCAACAAGTCTTTTAGATAAATCTATTGATTGGTATTTCGTTTTTTTTCGTAGTAGAAGATCTCTGTCTTGCAAACTTTACGTTTAAAATATTTTCTAATGATTTATATTTCTTCTGAGAATTGACCGGATTTATATTGTCACATATCTCTATTTTTTGCACAACATATGTATGCACTTCTTGCTTTTAATTACTAGTTTAAGGAAATTTATATTTTTTATATAATGAATCGTTGTGTTCATATCACTTATTGGCAACTTTCTTTAAAATTTTTTTTGTGAATAATAAGGATCAATATATTTAAAATCAAATTCATTGATGCGATAAATGTTTCTGTAAGTACAATATTCCGAATAAATTTAGTCGTAAAATTCTTTAATGAGTTTATTTTGTTTCTGTTGCCTCTCCTACATATTTTTTTTCTTTATATTCCTTTAATTCTTTTGCTGGTTAGTTAATTTCTTATGATTTTTAATTGTTGTCTTCTATGGTAATATTACAATTCTTCCAAATGCAAATTTAAATGGATTTTCTATAATATTTTCCTATTATCTCATATCATAATTAAACTGTGCAACTCTATAATATTTGTGCATTTCTTTTTTCATTCATTATATCTTTCGCTATGATGAAAGAATCGTCGCATTTATTCATTCAATGAGAACTTAATCTCGTTGTCTGTATGGGTAAGAATTTTCTTAGTTTGTATCCTTAAGCAAATCATATTTTGTGTTTTTCTGTTTATTTCTTTTGTATTGTCAAATAATCACATATTAAAGAAAATCATCAAATTAAAAGTCAGTTATTGGTTATATTTTTACTTTCTGGAGCTTTTTAAAAAAAATATTTAGTCTGGTGATCATTTGCCAAATGAAGTATTTATTGGCATCTTCAGGGGTTTTTATGAACGAAAAACATTGATGCTAGTTAATTCTATAAATTTCTTTAAGTCTATTGGTAGTATCCTTAATTTATGTTTTTTTTGTATCTTTTAATAATATAGGTAATATAATTTTTATCTTTTATAAATATTTCTTCACGTAGACCAAACCAAGTTAATTATTGACAAATAAGTTGCCAACTAGTTTGGTTTAAAGGTATCAATATGATTTTTTTATCCAGTTGTTGTCATTGTGATGTGTTGTTGCATAAAAAAATGTTTTTTGGTATTTTTCATTTGTTTATATCTTCTATATTTTATGCATCATTCATTTTGCATATCTCTTCATGGTATCCGCTTTAAAATAACATGCTTGTATAATTGGCTTCTTAATTTTTCTATTCAACAGACTTGCATCAGTGAAATGTTTTTATTTTTTATGTTTTAATTCATAGTCAAATTGTTGCATTTTCAACGGTCATCTTTCAAGTCAATTAATCGTATTTCATTATATTATATTTACGATTTTGCCGTATTTTCTGTGTAAAAGTAAATTTTTTTTCCAGAGAAGAAGATATCTATTTTTGTAAGCATAAAGCAAAAGATTATCAGTCACATGTATTTTCTAGATTTCTGTTATTTTTTTTGTTAATTTTATAGCTTACCAAAGAAAATTTTCATTGATATTACCATAATTTTATGTACAGAGAGCACCTAAACCACTTTCACATAGATCTATAGGCACAAAAAATTATTATTGAAACTAAACCAACGTTATATTGGATTACTAGTTAGAACATTTGCTAGTTTTACACATTAAATCGTTGTTTTATCGTTCCAACATAGAAGTTTATTTTTTTATTAAGCTTTTTAACGCAAATACAATCTTTGCGTAGTTGTAAATGAATTTTCAAGGTATGATGTCATTTTTAGAAAGATCGCTATTTTTATGCTGTTGTAAGTTTACCATACTTTTGAAGGATTCTGTCTTTTATGGTGTGTTTTTTTTTAGAATTTTTTAAATAAAATGTCCAAAGCACGTATTTTTTTAAAAAAATAGTTCCTTTTTTGTAATTTTCTTTTCAAATTATATGTATGATTTTTTAAAAATAAAAAAAGTTATCAAAACTCTTTTAAAGTTAGACCTGTAAAAAATGTCAACAGATTAATTTAAAAAATTAATTAATGGATTAACTAAGTAACGATACGTTATGATTTAGAAATAGGCATAAGCATCAGCTAATTCTAAGAACATCTTCAATTGTGTAAGCGTTTAAAATGAGATGCAAAAACAGTTTTTGTGATATCCTTCTCGGTTATTCAAACTTGCCAATATCAACCTTTCATATCTATCTTACGAATATTGTTGCTTAAGATAACTGAAAAAGCTTACGTTTGTTACGCGATATTTATTTATTTTCTCGTTTCGTAAATATATTATGTTTCTATATTTTATACTTAGCAGCTGATTCTTTTTAGCTATCTTAACATTAAAACTAGTAATGAAATGTTTTTTTTGTATGCCTGATCACCCCTTTAATGTAAACATATCATTTATTTATGATACAATTTCTTGCTTTTGGGTTATGAAAGTCTTGATGGTGTACTGTAAATAATAGTTTTTCAGATAAAAATATTGTACTTGTTTCGAATCAAAAACAAGTATGTGATCTATGGCATTTCCTGATAGGATTTGTTTCAGGTAAAACTTTAATAAAAATCCATAAAATAAATCATATGCCCAAAATCTTTTTCTTTTCATAATAATAATAATATTTTTAATTCTAATGAAGAATTTGCTAATCCTAACCTTGGTATTGTACAAAAGATTTTTTAAGTTTTTTGATTGTATTTCTTCTGTTCTTTTTGCTGTAAATTTTGTATTTTCTTTATTTTAATGGCAGAGTTTTTGTTTAAATTCGATAAATTTTGTGAATAAAGAAAAATTATCAATAACGTAACTTACCTCAAACGAAAATTACAACCAAAATTTATATTTCATTAAATGCATTAATATTTCGTTTTTAACTTTTTCTGCACATTTTAGTTCTCTAGATCAATTAGATGTTATGATTTTTGATTTAATTTTATTGTTGTTGTTGTCTGTTAATCCGTTAATGATTTTTAAAAGATTAAATTTTATAAAGTCCGAAAAATACAAAATTTATAAAAATGTCTTTATGGTAATGTTTGATGACTGTCTATTATAATATTTTTACTTTAACGAGATTTATCTTTTTTTCATGTTTTTCTTTAAATTTTCGTTTTTTTAAATGATCATTTATCCATTGTCACATTATGCAAATCTTTATAAACTATTATTATAATATTGTATTTCTAATATTAAGGATGCATTAATCTTATTTTGTAAATCAAAGTCAACTATTTTACTAAAGAGTTCCTAGATGGAAATCGTGGAAAGTATTTTCTAATAGAATAGCATTGAGTTCAAAAGCAAATTTTGTTTTCTTTTCAATAATAAAAATGCTCATTTGATGAGAATGTATTCATGTTTGTACACCTAACCTTTTATTTGGTATCATATTTATTTGTTAATTATAATTTTTCAGAAATAATATGCGCAATAAAATTTATTTAGAAATAGTGTCCAAAAAAAATTTAATAATATGTCCATGTTTATTAATAAACATCATAATATTTCACATATCAATTTTGCTGCGGAATAAAGAAATATATATTTTTTATTATCTTGTCTATTTTTGCTTGTTTCGTCAATGAATTTATTTTTCTTTTATATATTTTTAACATTATCTTTATTTTATAATTTTGTTGTAAATAACAATCTGCATTGATTATCTATTTTACTATCTTACTTCTTTTTCAATTACATTATTCGTATATTATGTATATTTTTGGTATAACCAATATAAAAATCTTATCAATCGTTATTCTCAATTTTTCATGTATTTCTTCATTCGACAAATTGGTTTTTATTGTTGCTTTCATTTTTTGTAAAATATTGTATATGATAGTAAAAATACCTGTAATATTAAATTTTTATATATTTGAATTCATATGTTCATTTTATTTTTTCTATAATTGTCGCTCTGACGATTTTGTTGTTGTTCGTGAGAAATATATGGGTTTGTTTATATATCAGTTAGTTTGAATTTGTCTGTAACAATAGTCATACAACGAATGTTCATAATATTTGCAGATAGTGTAACGCTAAATAATGTTTCATGCTTTTATTTTTCCTGTTGTGTCGTATGAATTTTTCAAATTATATAATTCGTTTTTGCTGTGTTCATCACTTTTTTCATCACTGAAATCTTATCTATCATCGTGTTCAGAGTCAAAGTTGCCCCATCAAAGTATATTAATAGTCTCATATAACTTTTTTTTAAAAAATTTTAATAGTACGGGTGTAAAGTTAAATATTTTTGTCATGTCAGTAATATTTCCTTAATATTTTGTTTTTGAATTTTTAGACTATATCCTCTTTATACCATGCATTATAACATTTTTAACAAACTTTCTTAATGACACCTTTTTCTTTTTTTTGTAGAAAATATTTTTTTAGAAGTTTATCTTGTTTTTTGTTTTGCATCCAATCGCTCTATCATTTTTTTCTTTGGCCTCGTGCGCGTTTCAGGATACATACTAGTTCATCAAACTTTTTTAAGGTGATTTCAAAAAGATATATTAGAGCGAATATGATTTTTAGATCTTAATTTGTATTATATAAAATAAAATAAATTTTTAAGTTTTAAGGCCATTATTTTATATTTAAAGGCGTGTTATTTTTTAATGTCTTAGAGTATCGTTTCTTTGTTGGTATCATCTTTGTAGTGGTGTTACATTGTATTAATCACAGTTTTTTAAATTTAGAAGTTGTTATCTTGTTAGAATTGTACTTTTGTTCTGGTTGATTATTGTACATTAATGTTATGGTAATTTTTTTGCATTCTCTGTGTTTTTTCTAATTACAAACTTGGTTTTTGTTTTCTAAAGTGTTAAATTTTACTGGTTTTTTCTTTTTGATAATAATCGTTTCTTTTTTTTTCTGGGTTATTTTTTTAATTTTTAAGTTTTTGACTTTTTGGCAAGTATTTATATAATTCGTGAAAAATATAGATTGAATAGTTTGCGGTTTGTTATTTGTAAGATTTTTTTTATCTTTGTCGTAAAGGTTGGATGACCTAGGTCGACCTCGCGGTCTTCCCGATTTATCGCCAAAATGATAAATTGATATTAAATATAAAAGACATTTCTCGATCATATTTATTTATCAAAGCTTTATAAGCTTTTTGGTGATCAAAATGCACCAATCAATTTTGATCAAAAATGATCAGTTCATCAATTTTCTTTATTGTCGATTATCTTCGACTCTTACACCAATGTACTACAATTTCAATCAATTTTGATCAAAAAATCGATCGAAATTCAAAAACTTTCGAAAACATCAAAATGTCAAAAAATATCAAATCGAAAATATTTTTAGATACAAAGAAACCAATAAAAATATTTTTCTTATTCAATATTTTCGGGTGTCATTACAACTATCATTATTTTTTAAAATAATAAAATTAACACCAATATAAAAAAAATATTCGATTTATACTTATTTTTTATTCATTCACCTTAAATATACTTAAGACATGTTTGATCCATGAAACGGTTTTAGTCTGGAAATTATGAGCTTTTAAAATTTATTATTTATACTATCTAATATTAAAATAATTGCCTGTTTGTGTTATTTTATTTAGACAATTAAAGCCTTAAATCAAAAATCTGAAGATGCAGCCTTTTCGTCAAAAATATTAATTCGAAAATATTAATTTATTAAAAAAAGTGTAATAATCATCATTCTGTAATTGTGTATCAATTTTTTAAATATCAATATTATTACTATATATGAATAGTTACAGGTGGTTTTCTTATTATTAATATTTATAACAATTTTATTTGCATTGCACGATTTTTTATAAATTAAAGAGAACAAATCACTATTTTAAATTATTTTGAGGTGGAAAGGTTTATTATGACTTATCAAAGATAAAATTACAATAAAAAAACATCTTCAAATAAAAAATTTCTTAATTTTTTTGAAGTATCATATTAGCTATTTTTATTTATAATGTTTTAGATTTAATAATAGGTCATTATAAAAATCTTTTTATAATTTAATTTTTAAATTAAATAAAGAAAGAAAGATGATAGGCAGTTTGGTTCGAAAAAAGGTTTGTTGTTTTGTACTTTTCACTGCTTAAGTACCCCTACTCATATTTTATTTTTCGTAGAGCATACGTGTACTCAATTTTTGATCTTTTTAACTTTTAAAAATTTTTACCAACTAAAAAAACCAATTTTATGTTGTATCAATATATCACTAGATATTTTTTAAAATATTGAAATTTAGTTATTCAGATTGTCTCAAAATTGATTTGCGATTGGTGATAAGACGATCTTCTGGGTATTTTTTTATTTCTTTACACAAGGTTTATATTTTACATTCTCTGAATTCTTTTTAATTAATTAATTGTTGTGCTTTTTCTGGCCGACTTAATATTGAAAAATTTTAATTGTTAACAACTTCAGTTACTATAAAATTTTCAATGTGTATTTGTAATGCAAATCATAAACTTTAAAAGTCAATCGGGAACAATTATTATGATTTTTCGAAATTAAAATTTTTATTTATTTATCAGAATTCGTTCCAAAAGTATATTTGCTGTAATAAGAATGTAACTAGAATGTAGCTTTTCATATTTAAATTGTGCATATACAGCGTATTGAAACAAAATTTTCTACATAGTCTCACTTATAGTGTTAGAATATGATCTTTCTATAGATATGAAATCATAATATCATTGTAATGTATTGATAAATGATTCTTTGGCATTTGATAGTATATTTTTAAATATTCTTAACAAATTTACTTTTTTTAACGAAATTTAAAAGTAATTTTTGATTTATCGTTTACCAGAAAAACTTTTGTACTCAAATATAAACTATACTTTGATCTTCCTTCTTTGGGTTTCGTAACATAAATTTAAAATGAAATGTAAAAATTACAAAGAATTAATTTTTATTATTACAGTCCTATGTCTTAAATAATTGCTGTTATTCATCTTCTTATCCTTCTTTTTTCTTCTTTCTAGTATCTTTTTTTTGATTTTTTTAACTTAATCCTTGAAATCGTATAATTCGTTCTAGATTTTTATTTACAAGCTGATTGGCTTGTTCCCAGATGATTATAAAAAATTATAATTGCACTTATCTAATTTGTTGAGATACCTTGTGGTTTCCTACTCACTATTTTTTGCCTAAGAAAATTTTATGGCAATTTCCTAACACGTCATTGATTCTCTAATGTTTCTTTAACATAAACCTAAAGCTAAGACTACAAGTTAATTTATATTTTATTAGAATTATAAGAAAAAAACGAACAGAAATCATGTTTTGCATTTTTAGTATCTTACTATAGTTGCGTGAAAATTAATATTGACACATGAATTTAAATGGTATGATTCTTATGGAAAAATGTCTCATGCTGAATAACGTCTAAAATTTGCATAAGATTTTAAAAAGTAATATCTAAACCAAAATAGAGCAAAATATTTAACTTTTAAATATTCAAATTTTTTTAAACACAATTTTTGCCGATAAATAAATGAAATCTTATTTTTATTAGAAATTAACTTTTAAAATAGCTACTAAGGGATTATTTTGTATTAATAAATTATGAACTTATGACGAAATAACAAATATTAATGTAAAAGCCAAAAAGATTTTTTTCTATAAGTTTCTTATTAATAAAAATTTCATTCATTTTCAATTTTATTATAATAGATAACAACATATAGAACAGTTTTCTATTTCCTATGCCTTGTAAAAATTTTTGTTTTTGCTTACAAGGTCAATTCAGTATTTTCTAAACAAAAAAATTGCTTTTTCTCGCTTATTTATTATATTCATAAATTGTTATTTTGTGTTGTTTTTAACGCAATATAAATATTTTTTGTTTTGATCGTGTTGTTTACCGATAATTGAAAATTTTCTATTGTAGTATACAAATTCAAAAATTTAATAGTACTAATTGAAGATTTGTCTTACTTACTTAATAGTAGTAGATAATTTTATATTGCCTAAAATTTTTCATCTAAATTAATTTTTTAATGTGAAAATTATGTTTATTCCTCAAGCTAAAGCTTTCAAAGATCAAGAAATAGAATACTTTTGTGCATGAATGCGTATTTTAACCATTTGATATTTGTAAAAATCGTTTTATTTATTTGGATAGCGTTTTAAATACCATTTATCATCCTTAGTTATCATAATGTAAAAATTAAAATCTATTATATGGCTTCTTTTAGTATAGGAGTGTTGTTATAACAACAATTGTATGAAATCCTTATCTTCTAATCTTAAAATAAAATATAAAGTGGTATTTTACGATATTATACTAATTTAATGTTTTTCGCAAAAACAAAAACATTTCCTTTTTTGGTTCTTGTTTGTACTATATATATGATGTTATTTATTCATGTATTAAAATGAAAATTTGTTTTCTGTTTTTTCTTTGTACAAAATTTTTTATTTAGGACCTTTGAACAAAAATCAAAATGCAAAATGGTTTGATAATCATACTGTCAGAATCAATTTCTAAACAGTATAATTTTCAATAATTTTTCAAACAATACATATAATTATGAAACTATATTGAATTTTTCGACTTCTATACAATAAATTTTTTAATAAAAAAAGTTTAAAAATACTGTAATTATTAGTTAGCATTGTTTATTCTATTTATGAATCGTTCAGATTTAAAAATTACAAAAATCATTGAAATTATTTGATTTTGAAAATTTCAATGATATTAAATGATATATAATAATTAAAAAGACTATTTAAATTATGTCTTAATACGTCGTAAATTTAAATTTTGATTTTCAAAAATACTATAAATTCTTTTATTTATTATAATAATATGTTATGTATTTGTATTTCAAAAATATTAGTTCAATTTTTTTTGATTACATTTTTTTGTTCTAGTTATAAAAATTAATGGTGATTTATAAGATTTCATGTCATATTTTGTATAGAATCTCCGAGTTTTTATATTTCTGGCATATAATAACTCTAAAATATACGCATGAAGATTTTTATATGATTTTTGTATAATTGATATATCTTTTTAGTTTTTAAACGTAAAATTGTTTAATATTGTTTATAATTTTTTTTTAAATTTATAATTTACATGATGTAATGTTTATTTTTGAAATTTAAGTTAAATGTAACCTATATATGGCTTTTAGAAAAAAAAGTATGATAGAAAAAAAATCTAAACTTCGTTTACAAAATCTTCAGATAGTATGCAAGCTTATCCCATACTATAAAAAATAAATAAAAACATTTTTTAAAAAAAACATAATTTTTTTTGAAAATAATTTATATCTTTTTATTTTTTTCTACAACAGTGCTTTATCTTAAATTAAAAATATTTGATATTAAAAAAATTATGTTTTTTTTATATAAAAGAATATAATTTACATTGATGTAGCCGTGATTACTTTATATATATATATATATATGTGTGTATATATGTATATGTGTGTATGTGTTTTTGTGAATGATTCATTTATAAAATGTACTACAAATTAGTTTTCTTTGCTTCCAAATTGAATTTTTTAGTTTTAAAGATATGGATCGACTTCAAATTTTTTTAATATAATATTGAAATATAATATACAAAAATAATTTGTTAGCATATTAGCGGATATACATATTAATTTACCATAAATACCATTACTTAATATAAATTTTTTCCTTATAATTTTTTTTATCCTTAAATGTTCAAAATAATAATTGATATCATTTAACATTGGCATTTTCAAAAAACACCAAAAATATTTTATTCTACAATGATAAATGATAATAATATCACAAATTCTTTTAAATTTTTTTTAACACATTCTATCTTTAATTTCACACTTGATTTTTCGAAGATTCTGCTATCAAGGTATATAACAATTTTTTTTAATCTACATTTAATCCGCAAAAAAATTAATAATTATGTAATATATTCTATATTTTTGTCTTTCATGTTTTGATAAATTTCGATTGAATTGCATCCTATTATTTAGACTAATATATAAAACTGTTTCATGTTTTTTATTGGATTAAAAGTACAAAAATATATTTATATCTGTTTTAATCATATCAAAGTTTATAAAAAAATATTTTTTGTTTAAGGTAAAATTTAAATTAATATCCAATTTAAAAAAACACGCATTTATTGTTGTTTAAGCTTCTTGTCTGTAATTTTTTTATATAACCAATTTTTTTTATTTTGCAAAAAATATTAAATTATATATCAATAAAAATCGTAAATTTGCATACTTTTTTCAAAGAAATTTCAAACTTTAATAAAATAACGCTATAAACATTTTCTTTCGTTTTTTATTTTGAACTTGAGCATACTTAATGCATTGCTTTTAGCTGAATGATTGCAAGCATCTTCTCTTCTCTTCCGACTGTTCTTTTTGTGTTCGGAACTTTTAGCAAATAAGAACACAACAAATATTTAAAAACGAGTTTTATGGAGTTTATTAGCCTTTTTAAATATATATTAAAATGTACAAATTATATTTCTATGATCATAAATGTCAAATTCATCGAAACTTCAAAATAAAAAATCTATTGTCCCGTAAAGAAAAAATTTTGTAACTTTTGTAAATGTAAAGATTTCTTTTTTTGTAAATATCAAAATCATTTTTAGATAATTTAAATTGTTTTTCTTGATAAAAATTACCAAATACTTTGCTATTTCTACTATTGTCAGTACAAATATAATTATTATATTTACTATTATGATTATCAAGTTCAAGATTTTTTTTTCTATACAAAATTCTTCCACTTTCCATTCTCTCTTTCTTCTCAGCTCTTTCCTTTTTACTTATATTTTTTTATTAATAAAAACTATTTCCTATTCTTGTTATAATTAACATTAGTGTATAAAGTACAAAATTATATTAATAATCAATCTAAATCAATATAGAAAAAAAGATATTAGAAAATTTGAAAAATAGTATGTGGTTCTTAAATCACATCAATAATATAGTATAATATTTTTTGTATCAAAATATTTAAAAAAACAAAAAAAATAAAAAATTGTTAAAAAAACTGCTAATTTAATCAATTGGTATCTCTTAATCATTAGGATTTTAAAAAAATTGCAACAGTTGTGATATCAATATTTAAAAATAAGGAAAATAGCTTCATTTCTTTTGAGTAAAACAGTTTTTTCTATAATGATGACTCGATTCTTTTTCATTTTTTTATTGATTACAGAATTAATTCAAGCGCGAATTTTTTACATTTTGTCATTCTGTTATTTTTATTTGTTTTATGGTGTATAGTTACAGAGTAATTGTGAACCTCTATTTGAAAATTCAGTAATCACAACATGAAAAATAGTATGTTTATGGACGCTTGTGTTAAATAATTCCCCAAGATAGCGTTTTTTATAGTTTTTTAGTCATAACGCCAAATAAATTATAAATATCGCCCTAAAATAAACTATTATAATTAAAAGTAATACAATAACATATATATATTATATTATCTAGTTTTCTAGTGGAAAAATTATTTCTTTTCGATAAAAAATTCGTCATTTATTTTATTTTATATATATTTACGCTTCAGGGTTAAGATAAAATATAATTTAAAAATTTTTTGCACATTAGTATATTTCATTACATTTGAATTTTTATTAAAATTTAATAATATTTACTCATTTTTAAAAATTTATTGTTACATAGATTTCTTCGCAGAAAAATAGAAAATTTAGTGATTTTATGACTTTTTAATAAAAATACATCTTACTTTAAATGAAAGTCTGTTTTGTAAAGCTTGATTTTATAATGAGAATGGGGAAAACGTTATCACGCATAATTTTTTTTTGTTTGAACTTAAAACAATAAAACCACGAGATCGACCTTGAAACCCAAAAAATATGCTTTAACTATAAAAAAATTGTTTTTATTACAGTTCTATGGGAGAAAATTTAACAATAACCAATTTTTTTTTACCCAATAATTTCATATAAAAAATATAAAAAATCAAATTCCGAGGTTTGCGTAGAAAAAAATTCTTTAAATTCTAGAAGCAAAAAAAACTATCTATGAAAAAAAATTACATATATTATTACATGATACATCATTTGTATGTAGTAATTTTATAGAATATTTAATGATTCCTATAACAAAGGCTAACAGCTCATTCTTATGGTGTTTACTATTATTTATATAGTACTAAAAGAATTAAAACCTTTTTTTGATTTAAATTCAGATTTTGTGAAAATAATAATAAACGTAAAAAATTGCTTGTTTATGACACATAAAAACGAACACTGTTTCTGTTTTAAATGGTCTATATAATCAAAATAATATGTTATCGAATGATATTTTTTGTGATAAATGCAATATCAAAATAAATGTATATTTTAATTTTGTTTTTTCTGTTGTTATTTCACTTTCAAGAATTTTAAGAAATATGTTTGATGATTCAGATCTGTTATAAAAAAAATTATTTAAAAAGTAAAAATGAAAACATATTTATTGTTGATTTTTAACGGGTATCTTGAAATATCAGTAGCATCTAGGAATTTTTTTTGGATAAAAAATTAGAATTTATCAAAAAAGTCGGATTTGCATATAAATAAACAAATTTTTTGTAATATTTTTTTCAGCAAAACTTTATTTACCTTTTGTATATTGATCAGGCTCGGTTATTCAACAATTATGTAAACTACATTACCTTTCAATTTTGTAGTATGAATTTATAATATCTTTACCCAAATACATTTTTATGACATGAAAATTCTTACATTATGCAAAGTTTGTTTGCGAAAAAGAATATTTTAAACATATTGCAGCAGTAAGCACTTCCGTATCTGCGGGAAAAAGCGGTAGTGGTAGCAAGATTACTTTACAGTTTATATTATTGCTCCATATAATTCCAATACGATTGGGACTATAAAAGGTGACTTCCCTTTAACCGACATCAATGCATCCAAGAAGAACGAACTCAAGACACGAGTGGCACACCAGTAAGAACAACGGTTTAAGAAACGAACAAAAAACATAATAAAAGCCACAATCAACACTTTTTTCTTCTACTTTTAATATATAATCTTATTCTATTAATGAAGCATTTATTCTGTCACCAAGAAATTTTGTAAATACCCGCAATATATTATTTTCTTTAAAATAATGCGTAATATCTCTGTAACAACAAGGACTAGTATTGCCGTTTTTTCTAAATTGTACCATGAGTGACAATTTTGTAGAAATCTTTAATCCATCAAAATCAGATTTAATCGACCAATCTTGAAGCGGGCAAAAAACAGCGAAGAATGGGTCGGAGTAATCCGGAACGGATTAAACTCTCATTGAAATAACATTTAAAAATAAAAAGAATGGAAAGAAATGACAAATGGAGAAACCCCGGAGAAGAACTTTGGATGAAATAATTAAGATTAGATTTTAAAAATGTCTTTGTTAAATTTGTATATATCTAGCATTTTAAACATATATAACACCGTCAAAATATTAAACATTTTTTTCATAATAGCCAATAGAAAACTTTCGTGTGTAATCAACCTACTATACAAAATAAGAATAAATACACCTTTGAGAGCTAAAAAGATAAAAATATAGTTATAAGACAATGAAGACAACAACTAGTTACTAAAAAGATACCTATTGACAAATAAATTATAATAAATTATACAACAATCCTTTTTATTGTATTTTTAGATAAATACTGAATCACAATCAATGGATTTGTTGTAATATTGACGTTAAATTGGTTGTTTAAAAAACATTTATATATATAATATTTGAATTTCTATGAAAATCAAACATTAAGATGATTTTTTTATTTTTTAACGAAAAAATAGTTAAAGAGAATTACATAATAAAAGAGTTTCTCACAAACTCGATTATTTGATACCATAAACATATTTTAAAAATTTTTTAATTTAATTGGTAATATCAATAAATGTATTTGTTTTTGATTTATTTTTACAATATATTATATTTTATTACAATTATTAATTAATCGACCTTGAAGTGTAAAACAAAAAGCGAAAAAAGTTATTTAATAGCAAATATTTATATAAACATTTGCGTGTCTTTTTTTAAGAATTTTAATAATTATGTAATCACTTAAAAATTTGTTTTTATATCATATGAAGATATTTTGTCGCATCCCCTTAAAGAAGAACGATGGTTGTAAGCTCAAATATGAATTAATCTTCCAAAAAAGGCAAGATAAATTTTTATGCGTGCAACTTACATCATGATTTTATGAAAAAAAATCTTTTACGATGCCTTTTGTATACTTAAATATTGTATATTAAATTGATACTAAGTAATGAAAGAGAATACAGAGCAGAAACAAAAGCCAATAATATGGAGATGTAGATTTGGGACTAATTTGATATGTCTAAGTATTAAATTATTTTCTATTTTTCAATTATTATTGTTTTTTCCACAGTTACTATACCGAAAATACATTGCTATAAATATTGGTAATGCAAAAATGAATGATATTTTTAATGTCCAAAATTTAGAAATAATATCGTTTTAATATAAGTAGTCTGGTAATAAACAGCAATTGCTCTCTTTTTTTTTGTCTTGAAATGGTTAGATTTTTCTTTTCATTAGATTTATAGTTTATTTTGATTTGTTGAATATAAAAAATAAAAATATTATAAATTAGAAAGGTATTTTGAATTTAAGAGTCTATGTTTACTAGATTCAAAATAATAAAAATTGGCATAGGTTGTTGGATGTAAACGATATGATTAATTTTAGTGATGCCAAGGTTGGATTGCCAGGGAAGACTTAGTGGAATACCAGACTTACTTAGATTAAGAATAAAATTCTTATTCCAAGAAACTGAACTCGTTTTTTATTTTATTTACTCTAGCTAATTAAGCTTTTTAGTGATCACACGAGACCAATTACTTATTATTCGACAATGATTAAAAATCAAAACTTCATATATCAATTTTACCTAAAATTATGGACTTATAATCCATCAACTGTGATAAATTTGTTCGAAAATTTGATTGCGCATCAAAAGAATCAGTTTAATATGAAAACTTCAGAAAAGTCGGTTTTATTAAAGTTTGACATATTTTTAGATAAACAATAATTTATCAATTGAAATCAACTTGGTTTTTTTACAATGACACTTTGTCTCCAACAGCCAAAAATACTAGAAATGATTTGAATTGACCCAGTATGCAAGTGTTTCCTGGTTTTATCGTCCAATTAATATTTAATTTTTTCCAAGTTTAATGTTTATGACACATTTGTTATGTGGTTTGACAATTTTTGCATTAAAATAAGCCAAATTTATATTTATAAGGCTAATATGTCTGTTACATAGTTTAAAAGTGTATAATTTTTAAAGTTGAATGAATATATCAAAATATGCTCATTTAAGCGTAATTAAAAATAGTTTTTCATTCTTAAATTTTTGAATACTATGAATTTCGAAGTTTGATATTTTAAAATTTTGATTTTTTGTTTTATAGCTCAAATAACTTGAAGATATCGAATAAATTGCACCTCGATGTGCATCGCGATAAAGTTCGCAAATTATGACCATCTAACAGCTAATAAAAATTTTACAGTAAGGTATGAGACAATTAAGAATATAAAAACATCGTAAACGGGTTTTCCGTCGTTTAGCATAACAACAGCTGTCTGTATATTAAAAAATACACTTTAAGTAAGAGTTCAATTAGATATGACATGATTTACTATTCTTTAATTTATTTTATGTCTAACATAGCTATTTGATATAGAAATAAAATAAATCTGATTCTTTTAAATGTAATATTGCTTATGTTTGTTAAGTTTTTTATTTTTATTCTTATTAATGGAAGATACATAGGGCTTTTAAACAATAAAAAAATTATATTTTTGGCTCATTCAATAACAATTTATTTTTCAAACTATTTGCAATGATAACCCATATTAAACATATATCTTTCAAAAAGTCACGTTGTATATCTATTAATATGAAACTATAAGTGTGGTACACTTTCTAAAGCGGTAAACCGAAATCAAAACATATCCTCAAAGGAAGATTCAATTAAGAGAAGAATCAAATTGACCAAAAAATTACAAAAGAATCTGATTTTTTCTTCTTTATGAAAGAAACTTTAAAACCAACCCACCGAGATGCTAGCTTCCATAAGTAATGAGACCTCAAGACCATCCGATGACAGCGAGTGATGCCCCTACAACAGCCGGAGTTCATTAATTGAAAAATTTCTTTCAAAAACTGTAATTTGTTCCTTTTTTCTTTTCGAATCTCTTCTTTTATAATTTTCATTTCCTAATTTCCGCACTAAATTTTTTAATTGTTATTTGTGTATTAGTTTATTGTGATTTTAAATTTATTTAGAATAAAATAAAACCAAATGTTATTTTTATATCGGTCAGGCATTGGTCTTTTGAGACTTATTTCAGTAAATTCTTATTTTTTATGATGCTGGTTTGTGTAAAATACGTTAAAAAATACACAAATAGATGAATATTATTATGCATAAAGTTTTTTAGGCTCGTATATAGATCATCAATAGAAATAAATGCTTAAAAAATTATTTGAGAAAAATTGCAAGACCAACCATACACTACGCCAATTTGTTTTGCGCTTAGAGGGAACGTGTAGAATTAAGAACCTGACAACGTGATCATAGTTGTTATTGTGAATATGTTATTTTTAAAATTGTTTTAGAATTTTTTGAATCAACTATTTTATTGTTATGTAATGTCTTTTTAGAAAGAAAATTTCATGAAAAACGTATTTTCAGATAATTCGATAGTAGAAAATATCTAAAGTTTATACCCGTTTTAAAATTTTTTGAATACTTATTTGGTTGTGAATTTCATAATTTAGTTTGTTGTATATTAATTAGTTATTGCTAAAACTAAAATTAAAAAAGTATAATAAATTTTATTTTTTATTAGATTATCCTAAATAATGAATATATTTAAAATTTTGATATTTTATTTGAAATTAATGAGATAAGAAGCGTTAAATGAGACTTAAGCAAAATTTTTTACAAAACAAGTTATTCATAAATACCGCACACAAGGCATAAAACTTTTCCAGGTGAGGGGATCTTTGCTATTAAATTACGATCAATATTACTAAAAAAATATTTTAAAAATAGTTAATTATTCGGAATACGTATTTATTACTCTTTATCTAATTCTTTTATTGATTATGTTTTTTAAGCAAACTTTTATTTTATTTTATAAACACAACAATTTCTATTGTTCTTAATTTCAAAAAGATTAAAAATATTATTTTTTTTCATTTACGTATAATTAGTGGCATTTTTTTTTGTTATATTGCCACTTTTTTATCAAAAATTGGTCTTTCATCTGCAACGCTGACTTTACCTGTCAATCCAAATTCGAAATAACAATCTTCTTTTTTTTTTGCACAATTATGATCATTTAGATCCTTGATATCAATAAAAAAAACAATTCACACAACGAATATTTCATATAACTACATATTACTAAAATTTAACTTACTTTATTAAACACATTTATTGGAATTAAATTTCTGTATTTGTTTTAAATAAAACTTTAAAAAAAGTATGATACGTTTTCTACATGGTATATGAACACGGTGTATATAAATTATATTTCATTTCTTTGAGCAAATATTCATCAGGGAGATTACTTAAATTGTGACAAATAACGAATTGCTCAATGTAAACTTTAGATACTTTCAAAGTTGATATTTTAAATGAAAATAATATAAAATGTTGTACTTTTGAAATGTAATTTTTATAGTGTATTTTTCGCTTTTAATTTAGAGTGGAAAGTGACTTGATTTTACCTAAAAATCACAACTTATTTTTTGTATAAAAAAATTTATGGTAAAAAGATTAAAATTCATAAAATTTTATATTTATGTTTTTATATTAATTTTAAATGATAATTTATTCATATAACACATATAGAAATTTGTTATCTCGTAAAAAAAAATAAAGTAATTTTCTTGTGTAAAATTAAAATTTAAAATTTTCTAGAATATAAAAAATTTAATTTCTAAACAATACTATCACAATAACAATTAAAACATAAATTATAATTCATTATTGATTAAATTATTTATTTCCCGCTTTGATGACAGCCCTTGCTAATGGAAAACAGTAATTGGTTTGATTTTAAGAAAACTTTCGATGAAAACAGCACATACGTTGATCTTGCTCAGATGCTTGGTTTTAAAATGCCAGAACACATGGTTAATAGCACAAACAAGGAATATGAAAATAAAAAATCTCGTGAGTCAAAATATAAGCCAAAAAAAGAAATAGAGGAGTACCAAGAACTGGAACAGAATGTTGATGAAAAGCCATGGAATGAAGTAAACACTTGGAATTTAAATGCAGAAGAAAATAAGGATCAAGTGAATAATGATGATGAAGGATGGTAGAAGATTCTAAAACCCACAAAAAAATTCATAAAAAATAACTAAAAATCAAAATATATTAACATTTGAAATAATTTTTATTCACAAAAACAAATATTTATCGTATTTATCCTTCAATTAACTTGGGAACTTTCTGAATTCGTGTTGAATAGATTGATTTCTCTGTTTTAAGGAATAAATTCCATTTTTTCCAATTTTTATAAATATCAGTTTGAACTTTTTATTAAATGGTTTGATTAGCAATTATTTGATATTTAAAATGATGTGAAGTCATACCAACATGATTTTGAATTATATTTTTTTGCATATAACATATTCTGGCTATTAATATTGATAAAATTTATTTCAAAAAGGCAATTAAACGAATTTGTTTTAGAATAGCTATAATGTGGTATTTTAATGAATAAAATAAAAACAATTTTAAGCTTTAGGTTAATGTAAACGCAATCTAAGACCAATACAAAATTTTTTATTATCAGCTTGATGCCCACAAAACTCATGAATCACAATCAATACATAATAATGCCTTTTGAAAAAATTCAATAATCAAGTGAATCTAATCCATTGTTGACTTTAAAAAATTTTTCAGTCAACTCTGAATGGCTTCGCGGTAATCAAAAATCAATAGCGAAATAACAATTATAAAAATATTTTGTTAAATCAAATCTCAAGTGTAATTAGTAGCCAGCAAACTCTTAATAATTTAAATTTTTTTGTTTAAAATAACATGTATTTTTCTTGCAAAAATTCTAACATAAATGAATTTATTTTTCTTGTGTTTAACCAAGATAATTATTTTTTAAACAAATAACATATACAATGACACAGATGCTTAAAATTGTGAATTTTTTAATACATCCAGGTGACATCCTGGTTCTAACCACCCACTATCACGTCGCACCCGGCCACCTTCTAGGTATCACCATACACAAACAGAGAGATCCAGACCAAACACTTTTTATTTCTTTATCTTCTAAATCCAAAACGGAATAGAAGCAAATACCCACGACTGATTTATTTTGTTTCAAATGATTAAGAATAGAAATTATTGTGTAATTTATTTATTCTAGTAAAAAATGTAAATATAAAATTGAAAAATTTTGGGCATTCAAGTATAATTGTTTTTTATTTATATAATTTTGCATTAAAAATATCTTAGTGTTGTAAACAACATTTCAAGATAACTTGATCTGTATTTTTTGGTTATTTTTTTTCAAAAACATACTTTTATCTCAATGTTTACAAGAAAAAATAATTCTTTAGTCTTAAGTTTATATCTAAAAATCAATTTTTTTGATATTTAGGTACTATTCAAAATAGTGATCGTTGAAATAGCCATTTTTAGTAATGCAGATCATTTTTTTATATATGCACTAAAAATCATCCTTTATTTTGTATTAGATGTGCTAAAAATTTTTATGCCAAATTAAACTATATTTTTTGTTGTAATTTTGAGAAATAGGAATATATATATAGTAGTGAAATGCTTAAATTCATATAGTAGCAAAAAGTGGATATTCGTGATTATTTTAATGATCTCGGTTTTAATTCAAGCATATATCAATTGTTTCTAATATATTATAACAAGTTGAAACTAGTTGATGCATAGTTAACTCGAGCATGTTTCCACACAGGTAATAAACTTCTATTCAAAAGCGATCATTTGAATTATCTAATCTAAAACAGAAATTTGGAAGCATCTATTAGATTCGATGATTTGAGAAAACAAATAAAGAGGCCATATATATATATGAAGGAAGTGGTTATATAAAAGAAACCAAAGATAAATCATAATACAAAACATTTGTAGTAAATAGTACTACTATAGATACTAAAAAAACTTTTCGTGGTGTTAGAAACTAATGCCTTCTCATTGGTTTACCACATTTTTTTACCTAAATTCATTGATAAAAACACAAAGGCTTTGCTTTATATTAAAATGGGTACAAAAAAACAAGCCGAGACTGAGAATATAAACATGTTCAATCGTATAAACATGCTAACACTTAATTTTGAAAGCACAAGACATAAAGTTAAATATATTCCCCACACTAATTTACACACCATTTGCCTTATTAAAAAAATTGCTAGCCATGTCAACCAATCACAGTTGACCTGCCGCATCAATGCAAAAAATTAACATCAAGTTACCAATAATTTAGTTTCATATATGTTTTTTATAGCATGGGCTGTTTGTATACCAGCAATAACAAACCGAAATCTATTCATTTTTTGAAGTCGAGTATTCCAGGCTAATCATAACATATTAACGCAATTGAGAACAAAAAAAGATTCGAATGATTAAAACGACAAAATAAGTAAGATCTTTTTAATAATAATTTTGATACAAAAAGAAATAAAAACAGGTAAAGCTTATAAAAATAGACTATTAACTACTGTATTGTTTTTCCAAATCTCAAAGAAAAAAGTGAGTTACTATTATAACTTATTAATAAACAAAGTCCAATAACATATAAAAAAAGTTTTTTGTGTAATTTCAAAAAAAATAACATGTTAGATTAGGAGCTATTAGTGTTTATGCATTGTAATAATATGAGTTTATAATATCGCTATATTATTTCTGCCACAAATTGTGTTTTCTAAACGATAAAAAGATTACTACAAAATTTGTATGCGTTACATAAAAAAATTTGATTTAAGATATGAACTCAGAAAACATAAAACTGTGATTATAATATATCTATATTATAAAATAGAAATTTTTTCATATGTTTTTTATATCTTTTTATCCTTTCAAATTAAAAAAAACCTTTATGATATTTTTCATGTTTTTTGAATGGTTTATGATATTTAAAGCTTGATGATTTTTTTTACTAAATTTGATACTTTTATGATGATTAATGGTACATAGTTTGCTGATAAACAAAAATAAAAAGTTTTTGATTGTTGATCACTTTTTGATCGAAACGTAATTGGTCGTTTTTGTTCAAAATTCTAGATTAAATAAACCTTTGGTAAAAAATCATAGCGAGAAAAAATGTCTTATATATAAATTATCTAAAAATAGGAAACTGGGAAAACTTAGAGGTCGACCAGGATCTGTTAATAATATTTTTTTTATCGTGCATTTTTTAATTGCAAAATTAAAAGAAAGCTAAATATGAAAACGCTTGAGTGTCAGATAAGCAACATCTATTTTCTTAAAATTTAATACTTATTTTTCTCTGTTGTATTTTTAAAAAAAGTTTGCGAAGCAGATTACTATCACATACATGAACAAATTATTAAAATTTATTGCCTTTTGTGATAATTAACAATATTAAAAAATTAGTGAAAAACATTCTTCTTATATGATGGCAAATATGCATAATGCAAACTTGATAAAATATGGGATTTTGCATTTCAATTCCTAATTGAATACAAAGTGGCTATGTTTTCAATTTTAATTGTTCCGAAAATAAATTGCGCCTTGGTTTATCAAAAGTTGCCAATTGTAAAAAAAAGAAAAGTGTTGAAAATATGTAATATTATAATTATTAAATAGTTTACATTTGTTAATAAAATATAAAAATAATGAATAAAAATAATTTTTCAGGTCTTTTAAATACAATCATAATACTTATTAAAAAATATTTTAGAGTATTATTTACGGTATAACAAAATACCGAGTGAAAACAACACCTTTGTACTTTAAAATTGAAAATTCAAATCAAAAACCAATTTTTGGTGATATTTATAAATTAAATTATCTAATATACATGAATACAATCTTTCAAGTATAAAATTAGTATTCTGACATCTGGATTCTTTAATAACCATACTTTTTTGATACAAAACTAAATGATACAAATTTTATTAATTTTAATACTTACTGAAATGAATAAAATTTTATTCACTTAACATAATTACTGAAATGATTAAATTTTTTCGTTAAATTGTTTTTAAGTTTTTTTTATTAAAATATAGCATTGAGTATTGTTATACTTTTCTAATTATTATTTTTATATTTGAATGTTTTGTTCACGAAAAAGTTTTTTAAAAAATATTTGTCATAAAAATAAAAAAAGATGGAAACATAAAATTATCAAAACAAAAATATAATTTTGCAGTCGAATGCGAAAAAAATAATGTTCTTTATATTCTTGACATATTTTTCTATCAGTTATACAAACACATAATAATAATCACACCCTCTTGAAGTTAGGAATTTGTTTTCTTTTTGCTTTTACGTTTTTATAATAATCTTTTTTTATATAAATACAAAGATCATTTAATTTATCAGAGCCAGTAATCGAGATTTACGATATAAATGACAAATAAAAATTCATAAATGTCTTTTTCGTCTATTTTTTGTCAATGCTATTTTATCAAGGGTTTACTTAACATTTTTGTCGTATATATAGAATTTTTTGATTTGTTACAACACCTTTAACAATAAAATTCAGTAAATTATTCATATACTATGTAAAGGCACCTTTGAATTATTAAAAAAATTATATGCGCAAATTATTTTTTTCTACAAATTGACTAAAAAATTTGATTTCACACAAAATTAAAATTTGATCAAAGATGTCTATTTAACACCACTTAAAAATATTGAAGTCTAAACTATCACATAATTATTTTCAATCTCATTAAGTTTTTCTTTTTCTACAAAAACATGAAGGATTTCTATTGTATTCTTCTATTTTTAATTATTTTGTTATTCTTTTGTAATTTAAGTAGTGGAACAATATTTTTAAACCAGTAAAAAAAGCATAAATTATGTTAATTCTGTAACCATATAAAATAAGAAACATTTGATAATTGCATTATTCTATTTTCTAAGAATTGAATCATACGCAATTTAGCGCTTAATTGATAGTTTTTCCCACTATTTATTACTTCAGAAAATAATTCTTTTAAAAATTTTTAAACACCTAATGAATCAAAAACAATAAAAATTTGAATAAAGATACTATGAGTGTTGAAAAAATATTACTGGATGATTCAATCGATGTTTTAGAGTTTAGAAAAATATAATAAATAATTCTTCAATTGTGTTTTCTCTATTTTTTTAACTAATTTAACCTACTTAACTGTGGAGTTAGAAAATACTTATTGAAAACAGTATATTTTTGTAGTATATATACTATTATCTGATATCTTTTTATTTGTGTTTTTATGTTAGACAGATAATATTTTTTTATTAACCATGTTACGATTTATTAACGTATCAACGTTTTTTTAATTGTATTAAGAATTTTTAATAATAACTATACACTTGATTACATATTATTGTTTATTATTATCCTTTTAAATTTAAGTACATGCATTTTTAACAAAGTATTGAAAAGAATCGGCTAATAGCAAAAACATATGTGAAGTTTTCTCAAAAACAAATTACTAACATTTATCATTTATTTCAAAATATGTAAGTATTTTATGTTAAAAGCCGAAAGAGATCAATATATTAACTTTGTAAAAATCACTATTTTTGAAAATCAATATCGATAATAAATTCATTTCTAAATTTTTGCATAATTTTATTTAGTGCATTTTTTTATGATCATGAAATTAAAATAAAACTCGGCTAAAATTTATAGGCCGATTTTATTTGTAATTCAGGTATAAATATTTCGGTTTGTACTTTTTAAATGTGATTTGAAATCACTTGATGATAGTTTTAGTTTATAAGATCTTGATGATTATTAACTATATTTTTGTATAATATTTTATTATAAGTAACATTTTTTACGGCTTTTTTTACAATTTTATTATTTTTTAGATAAAGTTGTTTAAAATCTTAAAAGCGTTTAAAAGCAACTGTCGTACACACTTGAAAAATATTGTTATGGTAATAAAATATATATCGATTGATTAAAAAATTAATATGATTTTGCTATTGGGGTAAAAATCATATCGAAAGAATGCATAGGTCTCTGTCTAAGGAAACGGTAGAGACAAGGTATCCACATCTTTATATTCTACCATTTAATTTATGCCTAAAAGAATAAAAAAGTAAAGTGGGTGGTAATTTTTAGGAAAACTTTTTAGTTTTGGTAAATATACACTCAAACACTCTTTAAAACATTTGGTTTATTGCAACCGCTCTTTTAATATAATACTTTTTTATGTCATTTTAGAGCATTTTTGTTGTTTTGTGTACATAATTTACAAAAAACAGTAAAAATAATTTTTTTTAAAAGAAATAAAAAATACATCTATCATTTGGATGACCGTGAGCTGACCAACTGAACTGCTCTATCTTTAACTATTTTTATTTTATGAAATGATGAAAGAGAATTTTGTATCTAACTAAAAAAGGCAAAAATTTCTAGTTATAGTTGAGACCCAAATTATTTAATTTAACAAAAAAAGGTCTAAAATTTTAGTAAAATATTTGAATTTATATAAGCCCTTAACCTTTACCAAATATTTATTTTATAAATAATTAAGTTAAATATTTCAAGAATTATATAAATGAAAACAATTTTCGTATGGTTTTCGAAAACAGGAAAGCCAACAACGATTTTGTAAAGTCAAGGAACTACATCCATCGCCACTTCATCCTACGAGAATATTTTAGAAAAAGTCGCATCCCATGTTTCTACCACAGAGATCTTTTAAACTCGTTATATTTCATCAGCAATGTATTTAAAGGCTGTTTCGTCTGTATCAGTTACCAAATAAGTTATTATAAATTATCACCAAGATATTATCTTAATTTTATAATGAAATAAGCGTTTTCTAAAAATCATATGATCATAACTTATTATGTTTATAATTAATGATTATAATATGTTAATCTTTTTTTCTGATAAATACAAACAAAACAAACTGGTTATTATTTTTCAAACAAAGAAATTATAATCAAATCTATCAATTCCTAGCGTTAGAAGTGAAAATTTATTTTTATACTTTTTAATTAAGCATATTAATTCTTAATAAAAAAAATAAAAAACGCATTTTAAATCGTAAAACTATACAAATGTAAATTTAATATTAAAATATTGCCACTAAACAGTAGAAAAATAGTTATAAGGGTGTATCTATAATATTGCTTCCAGTTAAGGCTTTAACACTTCACTCGTACCAAACCTTGTGCAACTCGTGCATAAACGCTGTAAAAATGTCAATCATTAAATATTGTATTTTATTGAAATATTGTGAGTTAAATATAATTTTATAGCTCATAGGGGTATTTTTTAAAAAAAATTTAAAACTATGAACAACATGAATACTCGATTCCTTCAAATATGAGTGAAAGAAATTAAATATTAAGCTAAATCTCATTACAACAGAACCAAATTGTATATAATATGTAAATTATAAAAAAATTAATGTAAAAATTTTTTTCTAAATGTATTTCAGATTTTAATTGATTGTTTTAACACATAAAAAAAGATGTTTATTTAATTTTTATATATAAAAATCAACCTGTGAAGAATCTCATTCAAAAGCAAATGATAATTCATACATTTGCATAAATTTATAAAATTTTTTATGCAAAAAATTGATATAAGCATCATTAATATTACTCTAGTTCAGTATATAATAAATAATTTATAATTTATATCAACATATTTTACGATTTTCTTTTTTTTTCATATATCAATACTCTCTTATGTTAAAATAGTTAATCGAAAAGGTAAAAAAGTAATATCAAACAGATATTTCTTTTTATTAATAAAAAAAATGAAACTAAAATTGAAACCCTACAAAAAAAAACTTTTAATGTATTTTAAGCGATTTAAAAAGTGAAAAAAATATAATATTTAAAATATTGATCTTTTTTTACAAAAAAATTCAAGTAAATATTCCAAATGTTGAAAAAAACGTTATTAGAACTTAATTCAATACAAAATAACTGAAACCAGCTACATTTTTATTCAATTTCGCTACGGCTTCTAGTAAGTTTTAGTGTTAATTTCTATCATATATCATAATTTTCTTGCTTCTCATTAGTTTTTTAATTTTTAAAATTTACTTGACTTATCGTTCTTAAAACTTATATTTCATGTGTTTTAGCAATTAATCTATCACTTTGTTGGATGAAGTAAAATTTTTATAATTGAAAATGTATTAAAATTTTGTTTTTTGTGCATATCTAATTCTAAAAAACTTTTTTTATATTTTTGACACCAATGTATTAACCAATTGCCAAACATTGTATGTTATTTTATTAAATCGTATAAAGATTTTATCAAAATACAAAAAATAAGTATAAAAAACAAACTTAAAGAACACTCTAAACATATCTATTCTTTTAAGTCAATTTTTACCACTTAAATATATAAAATGGTCATTATAAAAGTGACCAATAAAAAATTCATATTTTATTTGAAAAAAATTGAAATATAATTATGTTAAATATTATTTTACCGTTTAATTTAATATGATAATATTTTTTAAAAATATTAAAAATATCAACTGTATTTATTAAGGAAATATTAATTGATTTTTTGTATTTTTTATACCTTTAGATCAAATATATTTGCGCTTAAAAAAATTTAAGCATCATATACGTATGTGATTTAAAAAAACAAAAAAATAATTGTTCTTTTTAAAAACAAAAAATACAAATGAATAATATCCGCAAGTGATATGTTGAAAAAGACATGAATGTAGATTTGTGGGAAGACACATCCGAAAGTTTATGTTAGTTATATATTTTGACTAGGAAAATGTAGATTATGAATTATTTTTCAGTTTATTATGAATTTTTTTAGTTTCATATTTTCATATTAAATGTGTATTAAGTCTAAGAAAGATCGAAGAAATTGTTTGTATTACGAATAAAAATAGAGTATGTGATTCAATTTTTTTATAATGGTTATAAACAGAAAATTTGACATTTGTGTTTATTATTTATGCCATTTCTAATATAAATATGTATATTTTCAACTAGTGAAATTGAAACTTGCAGAATTTCATAAGGAAAACAAGTTGAAGAAATACGAATTGGAAGAAAAAATAGCTATCTAATAATTTTTAAAGATTTTCACTTGTTTTTTTATCATAATAATATAAAAATGTCAATTATTTGTGATCGCAAAGCTTTAGTTTAGAGACAAGTTTACTAAATTGTTTCAAAAAATAAAAGAATATTTATTTTTATATTCAGGCGTGAAATATATAAAAAATATATTTATAATAGAATTCATCAATTTTTTTTAAATACCTTTAAAATTTGATATAAAATATTATTCAACCGTTTTTTAATATTACTTTCGTATATGTTTTTTTCACTTGCAAAATAGGAATATTACTGTTTGATCACTATTTGAGACAGAAATGTGTTTTTATGAATTGAATGATATAACAAAAATTATATAATTTGTTTATTTAATTATTCTACTTAGTTTATATTATTGTTTTTAAAGTTTTGATTATTTATATTTTTCTTGCTACAAACATTTTTAGAGAAGCAACAATTATATTAACAAATACTTATAAAATAACCAAAAGTCTATATCCAGAAATAAAAAAAAGCTATAGGTAATCTATAAAAAAAACAATATTTTTTTTATATTGACATTAATAACTGTAATAATAATGGTCATTCTGAAATAATACTGGTAAATTACGCTGAAAACACATAATACGCTTCTTTTAGAACAAAAACATGTACATATTGCACAACATGATAAAACAATTTTATACAATCACAATTATAGATAACATAATATTTAGAAATCTACAAATAAAAGAACAAAAAAATACACAAATGTCTAACTAAAATAAATATTTATCAAAAAAATCTTTTATAAAAATATATGTTGGTTAAATTGTAAAAATAAGGAAAGTCAAGTTCGGTGGAAAGTTACAATTCATACAAAGATGAAAATTGAAAAAAGATGTATCGTAGTATTATCATTATCATTTAAACCTTTTAAGAAGTATTTTGAATAATCAGCATCTCCCATAGGTATGTCTTTCCTGATATGAGTTGGTTCGCAATGACCACAGTTCTCGCTGATTGAAAGATTTATATATTTGTTTGATCAAGATAATAAGGTTGATCTCTTATATAATTCAAATAAATATCATGGTTTTTACATTTATTTACAAATTGTTCATCTTGACGTTATATAATTAAATATGAGTATAAAGGCTTATGCAACAAATTCAATACTTGTATTTTTAAGTTTTGCTATAATTATATGTTTTAATAATTAAAGTAGACGATAAATTTCTACATTATTAATTATTTATTGATAAATTAACGAAATCAAAAAATCAAGTACATGGTGAATCAATTAAAAAACCATGTATGTTAGTTATGTTTCACGAAAGAATTTAATTATAACATAAGCAAAAGATGTTTAAAATTTTTTAACATTAGTAGTGATCTTCAAACATTGCCCGTACATATCATAGCAAAAATAATTCATATTTCTGTAATATTCTGTAATTTGTCAAGTTATAGGGTTTTATGAATGTGATATAAGAATTTCTTTAAAAAAAATTAAATACAATTACAGATTGTATTAAATTAAATTTTTATGGGTTAGATGGCATAGCTAAACTATACTTTTGCATGATACAATACCTTTATATGAATAGATGCATTAATTCAGAGATATTTGCTAATGCTGGACATGAACAAGATTTTTTTCGACTTTTTATTATTTAAATACGTTAAACATTTTTAATATATAAATTTTTAATTTATAAATTTGATGTTTTTTGGTTATCTTTGACTGTACATAAATATGTTTTTTCATTAACAATTTGTATCCAGACCATGATCAAAAATTTAAATCTTCATAACGATTTAAATATAAATTTTTTTTATTTAAAACTCATTTTAAAGATAAAAAGAATATAAATTGAAAATTTTTTGTTATTATCATGTTTATGCTGTCACTTATAATGCAACCAACAATTAGTTCTGTGTTATAATGTAATTTTTCAAGGAAATATTTTTTCTCGAATTTAAAATTTCTTGCTCTATTGTTATATTTTAAGATCATTAATCAGAAAAAAGGAATTTTAATTTTTTAATAGAATTATTATTTAAGTAGATCATATAATTGCAAGTAACATAAATTATTTAAACAAACACTACATATAAAACACGGAAATGCGTTTTTAATAGATATAGTTTTAATTAATACATTTTTTCAATTTTTTTTGCAATTACACCTACACATCTAACAAAAAGCAATTATTTCTTTATTGCGTTTCAGTTTCATATCAACGCGCTCGTTTTCGTTCTTCATTTCTTTTACTTTCTATAAGATCGATTTTAGATGTTAGATGTCCCAGATTTTTTGAATTAATTCAATTGTTTTTTTTTGTAATTTTTATTGCTCAGAAACTGCTTCACAAGATTGCTGTTTTCAAAAAGACAATTATATTTATAAAGTTAGACTTAACAATCTTGTAACTGAATTCGAGCAGTAAATCCAATTGAATAAATTTATTAGTAATTTAGATTCTGCGTGGTGCGATTAATTTTGAAAATAAAAAATAGTATTCTTTAACATTAACACCCGGAAAAATATTAAATAAATAACAATGAAAAAAAGATCTTTCTTATATAAAACAATTATTTATATAATAAAACAGGTCAAAACATTAGGATACACTATTGCAGTAGCCTATATTGTAATATGTTATCCGGGCGTCGCCTCCCGCATAGGGGAAACGACAATAATAATTTATAAATAAATAGTTTACGATTTAAATCCTTTTTTTTACTATTTAAAAATTTAAATATTAGTTTGGATCCAATCAGAGATTATATTATGATGGAACAATATAATGCTTACAAAAGTACAGAGATACGAAGTTTACTATATCAATGATGTAAAAAGGTCTAGTTTTTTAGTACATATGAAGCTAAAAGCAAATCTTCATGTTCTTCAATTTACTGTTCTTTCCTAAATGCTAATTTCCTTTGAGAGCTACGATAAAAAAATATCTTTATGTATATAAATATCTTTTCCAAAGCCGAATCCCAATAAAAAAATTTTCAGGCGTCTATATATTATTTATTTTCATGATATTAAATGTCGATAGTTTGGCTCACGATAATACTAAAATACTTGATATAACAAAATTTTAGGATTTTTAATATCTTTTGCGAAAATTAACTTTCTTTTTTTAAAAAAGCTTATTAAAATCACATTATAATCATTTATTATAATAGATGTGAATGAAATGCCATTATACTTTGAGACCTTTGCCAAAGATAAAAATTGTAGATAGATATTGTCACATTTCTTTTTTAAATTAACATCTCATTAGGTGTGTAAGCGAGTTTTATATTTCGTCCACAATGATATTGCCTTAAGTTTCTTTGGCGTAGTCGAAGATGCATGGGTTATAACAATATTTGGTGTATATATAGCTTCAGCCACATGGTTGATTCTCCAAATATCGCTTGAATTCCTTTCCAAAGTCATATAATCGATCTCGAAAACACGCTTCTGCATGCAAAATAATGCATTATTTTTAATAATCGTAAAAAAGTAATAGCAATATAGTTATCAAGCAAAATATAATATAAAATGTTAAGATTTGTAGTTTAGTTCAGATTAAATATTTTTTCAAGTAATATAATCGCGTATTTTTGATTGTATTGCTCTCGTTTTAAGATTCATAACAAAATTTACAATGTATTTGTTTTTTTTTGCTTGAAATTAAAAATAAATTTTAAATTTATTTCTTTATTTATTATTAACATATACTGAATATATGATTGAACCAAGTTTCTATAATTTTTCTTATAAATATTTAAAACTTAAGTTTGAAATATGTATTCGCAAATTTTTTCGGTCCTTAATAAAAATGAAATATTTTTTAAAAGCAGATTTGCTAAACAAATAATTTATTTACTGGTTAAATATTATTATAATCTCGATTATCACAAGCTGTACAGACTTTTCAAAACTAATCAATAACATTCTTAGGTATTGTATAGAAAAGAAATATTTAGACTAATGAAATGAAGCTTTTACAGACAAACTTTCTCGTTGGTTTCTTAATGAAACAGAAAATACCAGTTTCATAGGAAGGATATTTGTCATAACACATTCAAAATCACAAAAAAATTCCAATATTTTAAATCAGAACCCTTAGAAAAAAGTATTACTTCCAATTTTACAACATGTTGAACCAAGAAAGATGCTTGATAATACTGAATTTGCCCAGTGAATCACTCTCTGCAAACATACAATACTTGCACAGTTTACACACGGGATTGTACAGCATACGTGAAACTAACAGCGTAAACATCGAAACCACGTTGATTTCACAGATGTTTTCTAAGCAGCAGGCCTTAGAAGCAGTAAAAAACATCAATATGAAATGTAAGGACGACGACGTGCGTGCATTCACATACGAAGACTATATTTCAATAGAAAATGTACCGGAAAATAAGTACAAACCGTGCTTGAAATTCACTGTAGATGACCTTTTATCTTTTCAGTACGACTTTATAGAAAACAAAAATAATGAAAATGCTGACCCGCAAGTTAGTAAAAATTTAAAAAAAAATAACATTCACTTCAAGAATGAGTGCTTTTTGGTCACTAACGACAATAAACTGACAATTTTAGAAGTCGAACAAAACGGCAATTTGAATGAAACATTTAAAAAGGACTCGGAAATATCTGCTGTATCGGAAAATGGTGTTTTTGTCGCAACTTATAATGAAAGTAAAATTTCAATCTATGCAAATCATATTGATAAAGAAAATAAAACTACATCTCTTGAACTTTTCAGTGAAATCAACAAGGAGAACGTGCAAAAAATGTTTTTTGAAAAGGACATGTTTTTGGTCGTCTGTCACAAAAACATTTTTGACTTTACCTGTGTGTTTGATATTTTGAGTGGAAGCAAGATTTTTGAAGGAAAAATTGGTAGCAATAAAGTCAAATTCAATGGCAACGGTGATTTGTTTTTTATAGAAGGTACTAACCAATGCTTCAGATTATTTTCGGAAAAGATCGAAAAAAAAGATGAAATTGTAATAGGAACAGAAAATTTTATTAATAATGAATTATCTCCTTCAAATATAACCAGTGGAATGGAAATTAAGAATTTACATGGAAGTGATATCAAAATAGAAAAAATTTATGATCCAAATTTGCTCAATATACTGCAGAGAAAAGAAAAAATGAAAGCAACACTGCAGACGGAAATTTACGGCCAAAAAATATCGAATGTAGAAATATATTACGCCTATAACAATATCGAAGTGCTTGTAACATCAGGAAAAACGAAGAAAATGCTGATATATAAAGATAAAAAATTGTTTAAAACACGTAACTGCGCAAATGTTGAAGAAATCAAATTTTACAATAGTTCTAACCGTTTATACTGTTTTACAATGAAAGTAGTTGCAGAAAGAGAAATTTACCTGATTGAGTCGTTTTTAGACGATCAAATAACGGTAACACAGATTGACTCAAAAATTGTCGACGCCAAATTTGCTGACACCTTCTTCGTAATTTTCAACACAAAAAACGAACTTAAATTTTTCAACTTCGGTGTCAACTCAACATTTGAAATCGTCGGTTCTTACAAGAAAAAACACAAAGTTTTACTTAGCCTCAAACATAAAATGTGCGCTTTATATGATTACAACTCTGATTCTATCGAATTCTATGATAAAGGTAAGAAATTGAGAATATTTAGTCATCCGAATTGCAATAAAATCACATGGGCAAAAAGCGGGCTCTACTATATTACGGCCGGCGTTCAGTCAAGCGCAGGCGGTGGGCTTGTCCAAATCTTCGACTGTAATGGAAAATTTCTTTGCAAGAGAGTATTCAATAAGCTTGAAAACATCTCTTGGAGACCTTTTGTCAGCCTCAAGAAGATTAATAAGCTGTTGTATGATAAAGTGAAAAATAATATTAATGCAGAGACAGAGTGTATTAAAGACGAGCTCAACGAAGTTTTCACTGATACTAAAAAAGAGACAGCAGAGCTATTGTTACAGAAATGGAAAGATTTTATTGCAAACAAGAAAAAGGAAATTATCGAATTTTATAATGAACAAGCTAATCTTGTTAACCAAAAAAAATAGCTCTCAATAAATTAATAGTTTTTAAGTATTTTGGTTATTAATGAATTTTTTTCGTATTATTGATTTTTTTCGATAATTCATTTTTTTTAATCTACATTATAAAGCTAATAAACTTTTTAGTTGTATGCCAACATCTATGGGAAATAATAATTGAAATTGTTCCGTTTATGGTAATTAATTAGAAATTGATCATGTTTCAGTTTTACCAGAATTTGACACATTTTAACACAATTCGAACGAATTACCATAAATGATAATATACAAAAAAATTATGCTTAAACTATAAAAGCAGAGAATTTAATAATAATATAATAAAATAATGAACAATAATATTTCTTCTAATTTTAAAAAGAATATAAATTTTTACAATAAATTGAATTATGCTCAACAAAACAAGTTTCAAAGCAATTCAATTATTGAATTGTATCTTTCAAGCAAATGGATATCCGATGGATACCACATTTTTATCAAAAAAGTCGCTTTCGGAAAAACATTAAAATAACCATACAGAAGCATACATCTCGACTTATAATTCTTTAAAGATTATTTTTGATGAAAAATATATCATTCTTATGTTTTAATTCTTTATAAATTACAGCTTAAACACTTTGAAACTTATTGTGGTAAATCTATCTCTGATAATATAATCTTTTGAAGAAAAAAATGTTGATTTCTTCTAGATTTTAAATCTATGAAATTACTGATTTAAAAATTATACAAAGGACAAAAACTGGTTTAATTATAGAATAAGAGTTAAATAATTAGTAAAGTATAAATCATTTTGTTTATGTCATTCTTGCCATCATGCTATTGGTTAAGAATAAGAATTTTAATTTCTAATCACTAAAAATAACCAATTGTTTAAATTTTTATTAGATATGTAACTTATTTGGTTTGTTTAATTTTAAAAACGTTGAGAAAAACATCAACATATTATCAGTGAATAAAATTCAATATTATTAGTTTATCAATTGGATGTGATTTAAAATCTTTTGTATGATTATTGAAATCATTGTTTGCTTTTTTTATTTATAAAAATCACTACTTATTTGAAGTCTAGATAAAAATTTTACTAAAAAAACTTTTACTTTGTTTACTTTCAATTTGCTTGATCACGACTCTTTCACTAAAAACGGTTTTGTAACAATTTTTTTGAAAATACTTGTAACTAAAAAAGAATCATGTTGGATTTTTGATTCCAAACAAATTGGTGTATCTGTATAATTTCTCTTATTTTAATTCTTTTAAAAAATATATCACAACCAAAAAGAAAAAAAACATAAAAAACTAAATTAGCTTAAATAAATAATGTAATCCGATCAAAAAAACACTTTTAATCTATTTAAAAATAAAATTTATTATTTCTCTAGTAAAATAGACGAGAAACAGAAACAAGGCTCACAAGCTAGATCTTTTGCTTGCACTTCCATCTACTGCTGTTTTATGGAAGGTCGCAAAACCACAAGCGGAACCCTGGACCACGACAAGTATTTTTTCCTATCGATTCTTCATATCGGCAAATTATTGTCTATATATGAATGGTTTTTTCAAAAAATTAATTTCACACTTTTCTGTGTGTTTTATGCATCTGTATTGTTTGGAATTTCAAATAAATGCGTGTAATACTGATAAAATGCATTAAATTATATTTTTTGTTGAAAAACTAATGCCGTTGATATTTTAATTTTTTTTATAGTCAAAGTCATGACAAGATTTTTTGGTGTACGATTACAATCTCTGTTAAATTAATCAATCTTTCAAAAGTTTTAGCCTGCTTTTCTGTCTTTATAGATTGAAAAAATCAGATATAAGGCACAGAAAAGGATTTAAAATGATTTTTCCATCACTAAAATATTAGTCATACAAAGTTGAATGCCAAATTGATAAATTAGACATCATTGAAAAAATTAAAGATAAAATTTATTTCATCGATTGTAACACCCATAACATTCATATGATTAAAATGTATGAAATTTATCAGATCACTCTTCATGCTTTGTCTTTATTCTTTGTTATTTACGCATAAGTAAAATGAAAGAAAACCGACACAAAAGAGACAAAATAAATAAAAATTTAAAAACAAAACAAAAATTTTAGATTTAGTTTTTGCAAATATTATATAAACAGTTGAATCTTCTTATGGGTGATAATCGCAATACAGATCTACCATAATGTCTTCATAGGTTATATATACTATAAATACAAATTGAGTGAAATTACACGCTGGGCACGTAACATCATCATTAAAAAGTTTAGATATAACTTATAATCTATTTTAAAAAATTGAATTTTTTATTTAATGTTCATTATACACGCATCAATTTATCCTCAAATAGTTGGATTAAAGAAAATTAATAGGTAAATAAAAAAGATTTGCATAATGAAAACAAAAATTTACAATAAAGAAAAAATGAATTAGTCAATCATAGTATTTGTTTGTCAATTTTTTGTTTAAAGCATCTATAAAAATTTGTTTTGCGATCGTCAAAACCCACCTTTCAACAACTTCAAACGTTTTTTATAATTTTCATAGATCATGGTTGTTAAATTTACTGCGAATCAAGGATGATTTCGATGAAATGATATAAATATTTTATTGCCTATTTTTTTACAAAATTTCTTTATTTATATTTAATGATTAAACGCGAATAAAACATTATCTAATCAATAATAGAAAATTCGTAATTGTTATTAATATAGTATTGAATAAGATAAAATATGCATTACTGTTATAAATGAAACATTTTCTACTACAACAAAGATTATTTAATCTTATACCAAAATTATAGGAAGAGATCATAAAATTTATGTTTTTTTAGTCTCAAAAAATTATATTTTTTAAAAAAACAAGACATTTCTCATTGTGAAATTATAAATAGAAATTAATATTGTAACTAAAGTGATTACTATTTGTTTATATGTTTTTGCAAAAACATAAATCTTTTAAAAAATTTATCATATCATTATATGTCTATTCCTCATTCACAGGAAATTAAAAGACAGAAACAAATAAAAAATATGAAAGTTTAATCTATTGACAATTTCAAGTCAATCCTTCACAATTACTACATCTTGAATGAATTATATTTGATTATATCTTTACAATGATAAATATTTAATATAAGTTTTTGTTTATCTCGTTTTTACTTACGACGTTTTTTATTTTTTAATTTATGCTTAAATTTAAAATTTTTCATTTATTCTGTTAAAAAAAAGTAAGTCAATAATTGATTCTCTGTAATATAAAAAAGAAAGTTTAGAAGGTTTTAAATTGAAATTCTTATGAAATGGTGTTTTCTTATCTTTATATTTAAAACATAAATTTGGCTTTGAAAAAATTAGGAATTCGATAAAAACAATCAAATCTCAAAATTTCTAATAGAATGCAATTTTAAACTACTTTGCAAATTTAAAAATATTTTTTATTTTACCTAATGGAGTAAAATGAAAAATTTAAAATTATTTAGAAAATACAAATTAAAAGAAAAACAAATTGTTTATTCATAATTACAGTATTAGTAGGTGTTCTTTATAAAAATATATTATGCGTTAGATATTTTTTATGATGAACGAATTATTTTTTTTAAAAATAAAAATACGGTTTTTTGTTTGTTTTCAAAAAAATTCGCCAAAATAATAAAAAATATTTTTTGCGTTTATAAAAATAATTAAACTCAAGCAAATGTGAAGGATCATTGAATATTTCATAAAATATCACATGTGATTTTATATAAGATCAAACAATTATGAACAGAAACTTTGATTAATATTATTCAATATTGTTAAAAAAATAAATTATGTTGCATTTTTATGGGCTTTTTTTTAATGATACTACCATTTTTGCACTATTACAATAATTTACAATTTTTTGAAGTGTTTCAAAAAACTTCTTATTAATATATCTTTTTAATTTTAAAATACATATAAAGTCATGTTTAACCTATATTGAAAAAATTCTAACATCAAAAGTTGAAATTTGTAATTATTATATGAATTTTTACTATAATTGTTTGGTTTTTTGTTTGTATTATACAATATTAGAAAAAAAAATTCGTTAGATTCAAGGTATTGATACGATATTTCGATCGTATTAAAATTCAACACCGTTATTGATTTACAAGATCATTGTTTTTTTAAAATAAATTTTATGTACAATGTGTGAAATTTGTATGTTTTCCATTATTGCACCATTCGCAATATTAATTCTGTTGGAAAAATAAAATTCTAACATTGATAGAAAGTCATGTTTCTCTGGCAAAAATACTCTTAGGTTTAAATACATTGCGCTTGTTAAAAAAATAGTTAATATTTATTATTATGAAAAGAAGAATTATTATTCATATTTTTCTTTATTAAACTTTAAAATGCTATTAGACCTTGGCGTATCTAATTACGGTAGTTCCCCTAATTTTGTAAATATACAAATAAACACAGAAATTAATTTAAAACATACAAAAATGACATAACTGAAAAATTATTAGTTAGATATATTTGCAAATTAAGCAAACCAAATATACTTAATTGTTGCTGCTGCAACAATTAAACATAAAAACTGAAATTTGACAGCCGAAAGAGAAAATTAAATCATTATTTCTTCTGAAAAGAAAATGTTTAAATACAGAGTTTCGATTATATGTACGTGTTATGAAATTCCTTGTGAATTTTAAATGCGTCTTCTATATCTAAAAAATTAAATCGAGCTAAATATCGTCCCACATCTTTTTATACTCTATGCTACAAACTTTTTTTAGATGAAACTTTACTGTATTAATGGGCTATGAAATAAAATTTTTAAAATAAAAAAATAAGACATTAGAAATTTTATCAGACTGACGAACATTATGCAAAAATTTTGTATATTTGATACACAAAAGTAACTAATTTTAGAGGTTTCCTATATGATCTTTTTTTTATCAAATATAAGCGATTTTTTTGTAAAAAAAGAACCCTTTAACGTGAAGACATTTTTTCATAACCAATTTTAAGTCGGTTATATTAATCTTTTGAATGTACTGGTCATTTTTTAAGTTTTTTACAAATATTCTCCTTAAAAATCTTAATTTATTCAAGATTTATAAAACTCATAACATATCTAAAACTGCCTTTCAATAAGAGAATTATCACTTAGAGCACGGTTTTATTCATAAATTAAATCTATCATTTGTGCATTATGACACTTCGTATTGGTTACATCTCTTAAAATTATAATGCACATGTCAGTAGATTGTGGTGTATAACCTTTTTGTATGCATTATTTATTAGATGTAAAAGTGAAAAAAAACACAATAAAAAATAAGCAAAAAATCACGTTGAAAAAAGTTAAAACAAAAAACCAAGACAATTTGATACGTGATTTTTATATTTCGAGAGCAATAATACCGTGAACTAATTGTTTGTGTTAATAAAAAAATGTAAGAAAAAAAATGAACAATTTTTACAAAAATATATAATTTCAATATAATAAGAATGCATTTAAAACATAAAAAGCAAGTATTCATGCAATATTTTGAACAAAAGAGAATACAAAACACAAAAAATTTTAGTCATATACGTTGAGCGTCATTGGAATACTCTTGACGTGATTTTGGAAGATAAATATCTCAATAATAAAAAAAAGAAGCATTTTATAAGAAGGAAATAGATATTAGGCTTCAAACAAGATTGTTTCATTTATTTAAATTATGCTATTTAAGATAAATAGATTGTTTGAATTGATTTATTATAAATATTAGGTACGATTAGATGTCAAACAACTTAATTGAGAGTTATCTATTTAAAGCAAATGAATTATTAGATAATGGTGGGAAAAAAACAAAAAAAAAGTTTTTTATAATATCGAAACAGCGCCTTCCAACAATATACTATAAAATTTTCTGAATTTGTTATTATATTTCTATATTTTATTTCCGTATTAATAAATAACAAAACAAAAAAATATATTTTATATCATACAGAAACTATAAGCAACATATAATGTTGTCTAAAAATTAATGTACATATATAAATTTCTTGATATAGGTAAAAAAAATTATTTAAATGTTTATATATGTTTCTGAGTTTTTCTATGAATATTTTGTGTTTTTATTTATGAAAAAATGAATTACTTATTCTATATAATAAATTAATAATAATATGGCCTGCATATTTATAAAAAAAGACTAAATTTATAAACTTGTATTATAAAGTAGTACTAGATATTATTCTTTGAAATAACATATGGGTTTAAAGCAAATTCGTTAATTTTAAAGTGGATTTTATCGTTGAATTCTTTCTCTTAAAGCGTTAAGAAAAATTTCAAAAAAAATTACTATATTTTATTTGTTTTATCATATTTTTAAGTGCATAAATCATATGTCGTAAACAAAAATTTGCATGGAATTTTTGCTATTTACATCAAGCGAAATATTTATTAGATTAATTAAGTTGAAATATCATTAAAAATTACTTTGACATTTGAATTTTCTTTTGTATCAATAAAAATGCTGTTTCGGAAGCAAAATACATTTATGATACTGTTTCAATAAAACCTATGAAATAGGAAATATTTGTTTTTTCATAATAAAATGACGAATCTGTTATCTGGTTTGTTTGATTTTTTAATCAAATTTTATGCATGCAACAATTTTGATAAACTTTTTTAAAAAAACAAAAAAATCATAATTTTTTAAATAACAAAAACATATACTTTCCACAACATAAAAAACACTATTTTCATTAGAAAAAATATATAAATTACCTTTTCATATCAAATAAAAAACATTAACAAGATTAAAATATACTTTAATGCTAAAAAAATATAATTATGGGATTTAGACAAAAAAATATATCTATATTTCCTTATAAAAATTCTTTTTACTAGATTCAAATTATAATTTTTTTTGTTCAAAATAAACATATTTTTATCCAAAAATATAAGAAGCTTGCAAAAAACCATTTGTATCTTAATCTATTGTATATTGAATTTAATTGAAGTTATTTGGAAAATTAAAAAATTAAATATGATGAAATATACTATAAATTAACCGAAAAACAATAACAGATTCATTTTTTTCTTATTCCTTAATATGATCGAGAATATTGATATTCACTTAGCTTAAATCAATCCCTAAGCTTAACTAAATCCTTTATTTTTTTGAATTTTTGCTTTTTTCAGATAAGTAATATTTAACATCTATAAATTCTTAAGGAAAAAAAATTACTGAAGATACAAAATACAAATTGACGTTAAAAATATGTTGCATTCAACTTAACTTTTTTTTCTGATCTGAAATATTTTTTTAGAACATCAGAAACATATAAACACTGTGATATACAGTAACACATATATTTAATATTTTAATGTTAGTTATTAAAGAAGTGTGTTTATAATTTATATTTTTTAACATTCATAAAATAAATTTATGTTTATAGTTTTGTGAAAATAATTTCATTTTAAAAATTTAAGAAATTAATATACGTAAAAAATTAATATAAAATATTTCTATATTTATAATTTTTTGTAATTTTTTTGAGATAAGATAAATCACAAAAAGTATTTAAGTAAAAAAGAAAAAAAGGAAATGGTGGAAGTTACATAATAAGAAAAACTTTAGTAGTAGTAATAATAGTAGCAATTATGTTAGAAGTAATCATATTAGTAGCAATAATTTTAGTAGTAATCATTTTATTAATAACAATAATAAATATAGCAACAAAAACGTTTCTAATCTTTTAGAATTTTATTTTAAAACAAACAGCGTTCCTTCTTTACAGGACAAATACAATTCAGAATTTTTTTCGTTTATAGATATTCTCGTTCGCCACCAATTTTCGGTATGTATTATCTTTTTGCGTTACTTCAGGTGTAATCATTCTAAAGTAATTTAAAAAAATAATAATCCTACATATTAAAAATGCAGATATAAAGTATCTTAATGTAGCTGATATTGATATGACTGCATTCTTTAGTTTAAAAGAATTTTAAAAGAATATTACTTTTAGTTTAAAAACTTTGCGAAATAAATACCGAACAAAAAAATTTATATTGTGTCACGTGCTTTTTTCGTAAATTTCAAATTAATATACTGTCAATATAATAAAATTAAATACATTTTATTTTTGGTATTTAAATTCTAAGTATCACATAAAAATAACAAATTTACCTAAAAAATATCTACTGCTAAAATACAAACTGAATATGGAATTTTCGTATTGTTTTTACAGATTAAAACTTTTCTTTAATCTAATCTAAATAAAATAAAGCAAAAATTTCAAGTTTTTATTATTATAACTATTAAAATGGCAAAGAAATTGTGTTCCACTACCTATCGAGCTTCATATTATATTTTTAAAATACATAAAATAACAGTTAAATTTTATTTCAAATCAAATTAAATTTCTTTAAATGCAAAAATTAAGCATAAAAGTTGGTGTATCATTATTTTATTTTTTTAAAAATTAATATTTATATATATGGTATATATGTAAATTTTAAATTCATATAAAAATATGAAAAAGCGCACAAAAGCAAACATTATTATGATATTAGTACAGAATTTCAAAGAGTTATGCCAAAAAAAAATTTATAATTCTATTTTTTTTGTTTCTTTTATTTCAAAATTGGCTATGTGATTTTTTGTGCAAGATATACAATATAACATCTAAATTATATAATAATAAAAAAATCTTTATACCTAATAAGCGTCTTTTTAAATTTAAACACGGATAAAAAAGGTGGTAATACTGAAAAAATGTGATTTTTGTGCTTTTTAGTGAATATTATTTATTACAATTTTCATTTTTTACAGAGAAAAATACTAAAAAAATTGTATAAATGCATAAAGAAGGTATTTATATGCATATTAAAAAAATTATAAAGAATTTAAATAAAAATACTCATCTAAACTAATCATAAAAGAATTTTATTTTCAGTATATAAAGTAAAAAAATATCAATATAAACAATTTCAATTACAAACAAGACTTTATTTATTGCTTAATCACTTATTTACATTTTTATTGTTTTTAAATTACCTAACTTGTCTATTATACTGTGGAATGATTCCTGTGTGAAAATTATCATCAATCTTTGATTCTTAATAAAAATATTTTATGTAAAAAAATTGAAGTTAATTCTAGATTTGTTTTTTTGATATTAATTTAAGTATACAAGTTTTTTTTATTAATAAATTTACATTGCAATATATGATTTGTTTGTTATTTTGCAATTCCAACTTGACCAAAAATTTCATTAGTGATTTAATAAAAAAAAATATGGAATCATGCAAATATATGGAAAGTTTTTTAAACTTTATTTTATATTTTAAAAAACGTTTACAGTTCATTAATTTAAGATTAATTTATTCAATCGAAAATATAAAGGTTTGCAATAAAAAATTTATTTGTAAACTTCGAAAAACAAGAGCGATTATTATTTTGAAAACAAATAGATACATTAAATTTTCACTATATTAGTACTCATTGTCAACTTGTTATAATCTGATAAATTTTTTTAGAAAAAAAACTTAATGTTAGTTAAGGTTATGGTTATGGAAATATAATTTACAATAAATTTTTGAAGTCATCAAAACATAATACTTTAAATAAAAAAACAAATTTCAGGAACAAAAACATAGAAACAGCTTTTTTAATCTTAAAATATACAATATAATATACTTGTAATTTTTATTTAAATCTTAGTTTTTTTGTATGTTAACCGTTTTGAAATCCCCAAGGTATGAAATCTATCTTTAGTTGGTAAATCCTAATAAATTTTTGTATAATAAAATTAAAAAAAAGTCAAACCTATTATGGTAAGCAATTAATAATAAGATAAAATTGTAGGATTGAAATTGAATTGTTTTTTTCAGTTATAATAAAAATGCTATGAAAGCAAAAAATAATACTTTCTAATGTTTTTGTGGGCGAGATCGACGGTTGCCGTTACGTCACACACACATTTGTGTTTTTTTCGCATGGGTATAAATTTATTTAATTATTTATTAATATTTTTGGTACCTTTTTATGCTAAAAGAAAATTATTTGCGAACATTTAAAATTAAAGGAAGATTTTTCTTCTCAAATCATCCAAAAATAAAGGTGGATTGCTTTTTAATGAAGCAAGTACAATTAATATTAAGTCTTTTCATTCGGTGTTCAACATCTTTTGTAACAGTTTTAACTGTTTTTTTTTTGCAAAAACCTTTAAAACAATGGCATGTATTAGATGTTATTTTGTAAATGACGATCTAAAAATTTGATAATATAAAATCTTTGAATTACTGTTACCAATTGTATCGTTAAATAAAAAAAATTCAGTTATATTGGATTTAAAAATATAGAAAATGAAATTCTCGCCAAATGATACTAAAGAAAAATCTCTAATAGGCCTATACAACTAATGCATGTTTTAATGAGCACATGGATCAATATTTAGACTATCAAAAGGCCATAGGAAAAAAAGATTTTTGAAGTTTACATCTATTTAACATATACTTTAAATAGCTGTATATATGTACAATCGTATATTTAAATAATTTTATTATTACATTCACGGTTTCCCGATTTACAAAAACCTAAAAATAAGCCACAAACTAAGACTGCTGAACGATAAGTTCTGGGATCTGGCCGTAAGCAAATATTCTTATTGCATTTCAACCAAATTCGCGGTACTAAGGAAGCAAGAAAAAACGTGAAATTTTCTAAAAACTCTTTATTGTTGCTTAATATATAACTGTTTCTATTTTTCGAGTCCATGATTAGTAAAAAGCTAAAAAGATATATGTGTTTTCAATTAAATCGCTATCTTGAAGTGGGTAAAAGTAAAATCCTGAAACGATAAAAACCAAATAATTAATAAATAAAAACATTTTTATATATACTTTTTAGAGATTTATGCAGCTATTTATAAAAAAAATCATTTTTTTTGTTTTATTAAATAAACAATAGTGTGGGTGTTTATTGATTTAGTGAATTTTTGTGTTATTATTATTCACATATTAACTAGTTATATTTGAATGGCTCGCTTTAATAATTGACTATCAGATTTAATTTTGCATTCAACAAATCTTTATAAAGATCAAAGCTATTATTAACTCAAATTTTCAATTTTTTTCTTAAGATAAAAATGAAATTCATATATGATTGAGAAGAATAACTATCCATGAGAGTTTCTACAACTTTCGAATAGATTATAACACATAAAAAAACCGTTCGCGAATACTGAATCTGTAATTCTATTGCCAAAAACCGTTCGAATTTAAATTTGCATCATCATTTTACACATAATTTTTAATTAATATATAAAAATCTACAAAATTGGCCGTTTTTTTTATATTATTGTGATAATTCAGAATCAAAAAAATTGATATTACGCGACAAAGAAAATAAAATTACTGAAAATTGAAATTAAATAAAAAGTTTTATAAAAAAATATAAAATATATTTCTAAAAAATTTTTATATATAGATGATTAAAATTCGAATACATATAAATTACACAAGAGAAATCTTTTGAATTTATATTCAGTTAAAAATATGTCTTTCATGTATTTTTTATACATTTTATATATTTAAATGAATTTCTATTGTACATGTATCGATTATTTGACTATTAATCAATATTTGAAGGTTGCATGATTCGAGAATTTTATAAAATAGTGCGAATTTTTTAGTCAATAAACAAAATAAAACTTTATTAATTTTTTTTTTGAAATTGAAATGAAAAAAATACATCAATATATTGTAAATACTATGAACTTCTGTAGTATTTCACATTGAAATCAAACTTTTTTACAAATTTTCAGTTTTTTTATACGAGTAAGTTTTTCTAGGAATTAAAACATGTAAAAAATGATTATTGGTTATTTATAAATAATTAAAAATTATAAAATATTTTGGCAAATTCAATTTATATAAATCTTCTACTTTAATACAAATTTACGAGAAAACTTTTTCATAATTCATTACTTAAATCCTATTAATTCTCATTTAATGGCATAAAAAACTTTAAAAACCATCAAGGTACAAAAAATGTTAAACTTAAGATACACCAACATTTTTTTGATACATTTCAAAATAACTTTTTAACATTTATGTTTCTACAATCCCCAAAAATGCATCTCATATTATTTACCACATTGTTCTGCTGAGCCAGGTTCCATGTATAGAATAAATTTTTAAAAAAGGATTATTTCAATTGAGTTGTAAAAAATACATATATAGATATATTGTAAAAAATTTACGGTGTTAAAAACCAAAATGATTCAATAAAATATTCATTTAAACGATTTAAATATTTTCGAAGGATCTTTTTCAGATTAGTATTCATCAAAGATATAAAGAAGGATAATCGTCTATACTTTTTATGGCTTTAAAGATCAATTACAAATATATAAGAAATATGACTTAAAAAATTACAATTATATATATAATTTACATTTAATATGAATATTAGACTATAAATACACATAATATGATAAATTCTCATAATCATAGATATTTTCGAATAGAATTTATGCGCAACATTGTATTATTAATATTCTTGTGATTCGCAGCAGATACGATTTATTGAAATTTTTCAAATTTAGATTTTTGGAGAGGCAATTCAATTCAATTTGATGCAAGAACAACGTTTTGATACAAACAAATCCGATTAAAAAAGTTATTATAAGATTATACAATTTTGTGGCATTACTTGGTGGGAATTTACCCGATCCCAAGAATCCCTCTAAAATACTTAAATTACTATATGAATGTTGTTTATTTAGATCAAAAAAATTTTTTTTATGTCCAAGTGGAACCCTCTGTGGATTATAATTTTTCATTATTTTATATATATATATATGGGGTATTAAATATTCTTTCTTTTAAATAGTAATTATTTTTCTTTGAAAAGGTAAGGATTTACAAAAAGAAAGAATAATATTTTTATTAATACCACAAATTTATAACTAAAAAAAAGTAATATATGATGTTTGATTTGTCGTTGTGCCTCTACGTAAAATTTTTTTGTTAGTATATTTTTGTTTCTTGATGCACCAAATTTTTTATAATCATTAATATAGAACGAAACAATACATTGCTACATAAACTATTCACCCAACTAAAGTTAGTATGCATTCCTGATGACCTTGATTTTTTATTGAAATTTTTCTTTTTTTAAAAAAGATATTAAATTGTATAACATAACAGTGATATATAAAATTTATTCATTGGTAAAATGTTATTTCATGCATTTTATTTGTTACAAAAGTTACTTTTTTTAATTTTTTAAAGGCAGTTGTTGTGTAAATAAGAGTTGGGAATAAAATTATTATTATGAATTATTCTGCCAGAACCACGGGTGCGCATTCTGGTTTGTTTATGCATACCTTTAATTCCTGTACCTATTTGAATTCTTGTATCCATTAGCTTATATAGTTTTTGTGTTTTTATAGATGACATGGAGCTAAAAAGGGGAAGGTAAATCAATCTGTTAAAAGACGGTGGTATTAGTTACTAAAACCAAGACAGGCATATCTTGTGTATGTGGTAGTTAGATATACCACTGATACAAAGTATATTGATGGTATTAAAAATTTGAGATTTATTATAAATTGCTAATTTAATTTATTTATTTTAAATTTTGGTTTCAAAGTGAGGAATGGTAATTCTCATAAAAATCATCTACCAGAATGGCTCTCCATCCTTTTTTTGTATGTGTGGTAGTACTAAATATTGAAAAATTGTTAAAAAAATATTCTTCTTAATGAAAACAAATTTGGATAATTAGAATTTGGTTAAATATGGAATTTTGTATTTCAATTTCTAATTGAATACGAATTTACTATGTTTATCAATTTTAGTTGTTCCGAAAATAGAATGTGCTTTTGGTTTATCGAAAGTTGCTAATTGCTATAAAAAAAGAATAATAAAAAAATATTGAAAAATATGTGATATTTTAAATTATAAATAGTTTACATTTAAAAATAAATAATAATGAATAACAAAAATAATATTTCTTTTTCTTTAAATTATAATAGTAATACTTTTAACAAAAACATTTTAGAATATTATTTTAGGTATAACAAAATACCATGTGAATACAACAGTATGTGTCTTTTCTTTGATTTCTTTTTATACCGAAAATTTTCTTTTTCCATTCTTTCTAATTTTTTTATTTCAGGATTTTTAGTTTATCAAAACTGCTATCTTTGATGCGTAGACCTTCAATTTTGTGGACTGACAAACATGTTAGTTTCATCTATCATTAAGTATTTTAAGTCGATTTTCTTTTTTTAAATTTGTTAATTGGTTTAGTTAAATTAAAATTTCAAAATTGTCGTTTTGAAAATATGAATCCCAAAAGAATCAAATATTGTGAAGCGTTTCGCAATTTTAAATTAATTAATTCAAATTAAAGATATGATAAAATTTAATTCGATTTGGTTTTAAAGGTAATTAATATTGTTTTGCTCTTACTATGAATTAATAATATTTTTAACTATGGATTTTACCAATTTAATAATTTCGAAATATATAAAAATTTTAAAAAACTTGTAATAATTTTGTTATAATGATGTAGAACAAATTAGCTTTAGTTTTAACTTGGAAACACTTTTTTTTCGAAAAAAATCAATTTAAAAAGTGCTTCAAATTATAGATTCTGACTAGACTTTAGAACCAAAAACATAAAAAAATATTTATGAATTATAATACATGATATAAAAAGGCCCAATTACTAATGTTTATTTAAAATTAGACTTTAATCCAATGCTAAACTATCTATATTTTCATTTAATGACTACTTTAAGTCAATAAAGAAAATAAAATTCGAATTTAACAGTGAAAAAAAAGAAAAAATCGTATTTTTAATTAAATTGTAATCTATTGTTTTGATATGATTCGTAAAAAAGAATAAATCAAATTCAAAAGTAAACAGAATCACTTGTACTAGGCCCATATATGATATCATTATTAACATTCTGATACACATCTTTAATTTTAAAAAATATTTACATAGTTTTTCAGATAAGTATTGATGAAACTTTCAATTTAATATCAGCTAAAAATTTTTTAGAAGTTTAATAAGCATGAAAAAAGTACCACATAATCTTTTTGTTTATCTAAAATGTTATGCATGTATATTAACTAATAAAATGAACTCTTCTTTGTGTTTATTCCTTTGAAGCAAATATTGTTTTATATTATAATTATTAAAGTTTTTTAAATAAAAAAATTAATGTTTATTAATTGTCAATGATCTAACGATTAAAAAAACTTGGATAATTTCAAATATTCTATGATAAAAAAACCACAATAAAAAAATTTGTTTCTAAAATCAAAATCTAGTATAATGTGCGAAAAGTTTGTAAAAAAAATCATCGAATTCTTAAAGTTCTTTAAACGATGATTTTGTAGTTTAATTTGTTTAGTTCACAATGTTCGTTTGTTATAAATAAACATTTAGCCTTTATTCAAGTTAATACTTTACTTAAAATAACATAACCAATAAAATCTGTTTATTAAATACAAAAAAATACTGTCAAATGTGATTTGTTACTAGTTTTTTTACAGCAAACAAAAAGACATGATAAGAGTTTTAAATTTTGTTTGATAATTTGTCATTTATGTTTAGATTAAACTTTTGAGTCCGTAATTATGAATGAGAGAATAAATATGAAAGGAACATTAATAATATTCTATGTTTTATCATCGATTCTAATTTTAATAGCTGCATTGCAAAGATCAAGACATGAAGAACTGGTAAATGAAAAACTTATATTTCTTTTGCCTATTTTTACCATATTAGCTGTTTTAGTTTTAAAGATGCTCAAATTACTTTTACCAAAAAATATTCTCATAGGAGGAATGCAATTATTTTTTTCCCTGCTTGGATGTTACACTTTGCTAAATTCTATTGTATATTTGGCAGAGGTGATGGAGTATAGAGTCGAAAAGGCATGCGATATCGAAATTGAAAGTTCCGATTTTGAAGAACTTTTAATAAATCCTAATGGCGAGCACCAAAAAAAAAGAAAAACGTTAGTTTTACAAAGATATTTAAAAAATATTTTAAGAGTTTTAAAAAATCGATTCAAAACGCAACTGTTTTGGATTGGATTGCATTTTTATTGGCTGCACCAATATCCATAATATACTTTTTTACACATAACTGGATTTGTGAAAATATTTTAAGCATTTCAATATGCTTTAATACACTACGTGAGCTCAAGCTAGATTGCATGGCAACTGGATACATACAACTTTCATTGCTAGTTGTATATGATATAATATGGATGAAATTTAAAAAAGATATTGATAAATTAATTGGACTTGAAGATGTTCCATTGAAACTAGCCTTTCCTAGATTTCTTCATGGGTTTGATATGATAGGAATGGGAGATATTTTCATGATTGGTTTATTCTTAAGCATTATAAAGAATTTTTGTGACAAAAAACAAAATAAGAATCTTACAATATTTTGGTGGGCCTTTATTGGAATGAATTTAGGCTTATGCTTTACAATTTATTCGATATTGGAATGGAAAAATCCAATACCAGCATTGCTCACAATGTGTCCAGGGATAATCATTTTTAGCTCAATAGCTGCTGCTTTTTGTGGATGTTTTTGGAGTTTTATCAGATATGATCGTTCAACAAAAAGATCAGCACAAAACGGATAATCAGCTATAAGACAAATTCCTTGATATCATTTTAAAAATGTACACTTTTTCCACAAAATTTATAATTACACGTTTTCATAATAATTTGCACATATGTGAACTGTCAATGCCTTAGTGTTTTGATTTTTTTAGCAATTATTATTGAGCATAGAATTGCATTCTAGTGGTTTAAAAACATTAATAGAGAATATCCTTTAGATACTTAGTAGTTGAAGCAACAATCAAAAAAATTTTTGGGTTATTATTAAAATTTAGTAAAAAGATGTAGAGTTATTGTATGGTTTTTTGTTTGAATTATAAATTCATTTAATGCTTTTCATAATATCATAATTATTTCTAATTTCATTAAAATTGTATTTGTTTTTTAAAATTTTCCAAAATAATAATTAAAGTTTTAAGAAGTAAATTTTTTTTAACAAAAAAATTATAAAGATATATTTAAATTAGTTTTATGAAATTTCATAAAAGAATTAAGTATTTTTCAAATAAAATCAATAAAACACTTTATTAAAACCTTTATATTAAATATTTAAACAATAATGATTTTCAATTGATCAAAGTTGCATTTTACTTCTATAAATATTTTTATTTATTGCAAAATCGAGTAAAACATATTTTATGTGTTCAAAAATATTTAATGGATCTATAAAAAAAAAACTATTTTTATTAGCATATATATAACATTACATATTTATTAAAGTTGCTGTATCAACTTTAGATCATCAAAGACCTAATGTTTTTCTTGAACGTTCCAGAAAAAACTGGAACAAAAATTGGTCTGAATTAGAAATCCGTTCAGTGGGGATACAGAAATAAAAGTTTAATCTGTGGGGCAATCAAGCGAAAAATGGGACAAAATAAATGATAAGTATAAAATGTAGAACACCGTAATCAATAATCAACAAGATATTCGAAAAAAGGTTTTTTTTATTTATTTAACCTCAAATAAATACTCTTCTTCGTCTAATTCAAGTTCCAACAACATTAATAATTAATTATTTCTAAAATAATCGAATTATCATATCATATTATTACTAGGTACAAAGTTTCAAAAAGATTGAATATATAAAACAATAATCATAAAATGTTAGTTTTTGTAAATTTACATATTTTACTATTCATGTATTTATAATATCAAAAGAAAATATAGAATTTTCACATTGTGATAAAATATCTCTAATCACAAATAATTAATCTTAAATGTCATTTTTTTGTCTTACATAAAAAAATTATCTGTATATTTTTTATTTTTTAAATTTACTAAAAGATATGGAAAATGCTTCTAAAATAAAAATTTCTTTTTGATAAACAAAAAAACACAATTATTATTTTTATACATGTTTTATGAAAGTTTATTGTGTTAATTTTTTTGAATTTGATAACACATATTTAAACAAAAATAGATTAGAAAAACAAGAACTATCGAAGAGTGTTTTTTGATTGATTAAACATTTGATTCATTTTTTGCTACTTTAAAAAGTTAATGATTTGAAATATTAAAATATGTAATGGGTTTTGTTAAAAGACATAGAATGTTATCTTTAAAAATATAAAAACAAAATAAACTACCAAAATAGAAATTTCAACATAAAAGTAACATTAAAACAAACAGAAAGTTATCTTTATTAAATCGTGTTTCTTTTTATTATAAATCGTCTATTATCATTGATTATTTTTTATTTTTTTACATTTCAAATTTAAGAAAAAAAGTATTTTTGACATTTTTATTTCTTATTAGTATATTTGCAGACGTTTGAACTTTGAAAATTTTTATGATAAACAAAATGAAAATTTTTTTGTTTTTTAGGTCGAAAATTAGCTTAAATAAAGCTCTGGTCTAAATTATAAAAATAATAAATTTATATTTAATAAAATTCATCAGAAAAAAAATCTGATAAGAACGAGAGGTCGATCCAAAATCCAAGCGTATCAATAAAAAAACAACCATATTTTATATACCATACTTGTTTCTTTTTATTCTTTTTAGCTAAAATTTTTAAAAATATTCATCAAAATATATGAAATTTATTTTTGCAAATATTAGCAAAAAAATATATAAAATCGTAAAAAGAATTTTTCAAGGTATTGCTACTGTAACATTTTTTATTATACCGACTGTATATATAATCGTTTGTGATGATGTTTTTATAAATATTTTGATGCTGAATTTGTTAGGAAATAACTGTAATATCAAGAAGCATATTTTTTACAAAATGCTGTTCATAACAGATGAAAATTTTTGCGACGCAGTTCATTAAGTTGTAAAGGTGAATTATTTACAAAAAAAAACAGTTTGAATACAAATAGCGTTTTAAGGAGAATTTTCATGAAAAAAATGATCATTGTAAATTAAATTGTATATCTCAGATTTCTTTGTATAGTAAGCAGATAAATTGGTTGATTTTTCATGGCATATTGTTCTATAAAATATTTAAATAGCATATTTTTTTGATTTTAATGTACAAAAATGTTTGGTGCACAGTAAATCCGTTACTATATGTTTAAATAATTATACCTGTTTGATTGTAAAACATTCATATCTTGTATTTCACTTGGTACACACATGTTTTTTTGGATTTAAAGGATGTCATTGTATTAGTTTAACAGATGATTCTGTGTGCGATAAGGTTTTCAAGAAAATCATGGCTATTGATTGTCTGATAACGGGCACTCTGAAACAGCGATGTTTTATGTGCAAATTTATAGCCAGTTGATAAATAAATAATGTGTGCTAAATTTTCTACAATAATAAACATGTTTCTGTTTCTTCTTCTGTTACTCTACCGCGCTTCCCAACAATACCCTTTTGATTTATTTATATCGCTGTAATGTTAATAGGAGTTTTTTGGTAGAAACACAATATAAAAAAATTTAATTCGCAAATAGTAAGCGAAGATTCGATTTTATTCAACACACAAAAGTTTTATTAAAAAGGTTTATATAATAAAAAATTTTTTGAAATAAAAGCAAAGACAGCACATATAAAAACAAACAAACTTTTTTTTAATAATATTTCATATAAAATAATACAAATTTTTTTCGAAAACACAATATATATGTTTTTACCGTTTTTGACATTCAAAAATAAAATCAAAATAACCAGATAATTTTACAAAATAATGCAAGTGTGCAATAAAACACAAAGACTAGAAAAATTGCTTTATAACCAAAAAATTTACAATTTGTAGTGCTAGATGCTGATTTTTCAATAAATATAAAAAAAATTGTTGAATATTAAAGAACTGGTATACAATTAAAAAAATAATTTATTAAAGATTTAATCACTTATGCATTTAAATATATAAATATCATGTGCTTTGTGCAAATTATTAAATGTTCCAAATTATATGCCCAAGGAACTTTATCATGAATTAAAGTCATAATGATATAATAAACCATTTTTTTAAGGAAATATCATAATCAAAGTAAATAATCAGTTCTTATCTAGAATAAACCAAAATATTTTTAGTATGTGCAAACAAACATACACAAACACTTAAAGAGTTACAATACCCGTAATATATTGTTTTAAATATATCTTAATTGCTCGTAGGGCTCCTCAAGAACCTGTTTTAATATATTTTAAAATGCTTTTGTTCAAGTCTACACACAACCAAGGTATGTTTAGAATGTGATTCACAAATCACACAGATAATTCAGAAATTTTATACTTGTTCAGGTTACATTTTTCTCTTCGATCAATTTTTTAATATGCTTTAAATATAAGAAAAAATTCTCATTTATTATACAACTATTAAAATTTATTGTAAGTAAATAAACAAATCTTAGGTATTAATTATACAAAAAAATCTGGAAAAGTCTTGATCGAATGTATTTTATGACTCACTAGAAATTTAAAATTTAAAATAAACAAATATATGTGAGATTTAGTAGTGAGTTTCACATATACTTTTTTATTAAACACTGTACCCTTTACATACAGATACAATGCTAATTATATTATGTTATATATAAAAAAGATAAATTGAATAATAAAAAAAGTGAACAGATTTTATTATATGTGTTGTTTATCGATTATTTAGAAATTAAAAAACTGATTGATTATAGCTATCAGATTGTTATTATGTGAAATATTCTGACATTTATCCTTTAAAATTTTTATTGGTTTGATATTGGCGAATTAAATAAATAAAGTAAATGATAAAATATCATTGGTTGCATGCCAAATTTAGTAAAAGGTGAAATTTGACATTTTATTAAAAATGATCAAATTGCTGATTGGTTTAAAACTCGGCTTTAAAACTATTTAAAGTCTTTAATTATTAAAATTATGCGAAACTCAAAGCAACATAATCTACTTTCTTATTTATCTAATACCTTTACATCCAACAATATGTAAAATTTTGATTAAAAAAGAAAAGAATATTATTGTCTATATGTAGTTTTTATTGGAAATAAAATAGCATATAACCTTTCCTCAATAATTTTTATAATATTTATATTGGTTTCAACATAATTACACAGTAATTGATATATTTAAATGACTTATCAAAATACTAAAACTGCATTGTCGAGTTTTTTATTCAAATTTTCGAATTGAAAATATCAATAAAAAAATGTTCAGGAATGATAAGGAAAATGATTTACCATTTAAACAAATATTTCTTATCTGACTTTAAAATTTTATCGCTATACTTTTGTGAAAGAAAAGGATGAATCAAAATTAACACTCAAAATTATTATGATTTTTATATTTATATTACAAATCTATTATGCAAATTTTAATATTTATTTTTTATTAATGAAAACTTGAATTGGTTTAGAATTTTTTAAAAAGAAAATTTACGGCTCAAATATTTTATAGTGTTCATTTATACTGTAAAAATTTAAATATAAAAAAATTGTGTAAGAGTTGAGAATTTCTCGTTATAAATATTTTCATGGGTAAATTTAGAAATTTGTGGGTGATTTTAAAACGTTTTTTCTTTAGTTTCAACATGGCTTGTTTCAAGAATTTATTGCAGGAATTTATCATATAGAAAGAACTCTGATTAACATTATTGGAATTTGATATATAAGAACATATATTTATTTATTCTAGATAGATCTTTGCTTTTTATATAAATTCCTACAAATAATTTCTGGAAAAATGCTAAATTATACAATATTCGGGAAATCTTGGATTTATCTATCGACGATCTAAGAAAAATTGATTTAACTAGGAAAAATTCTCGAAATCTAAATTCAATTAAAAACTGTATCTGTTTCCAAAATCATATAAATACATAAATCATAAATAACTCATACTTGCATAAAAAATAATTTTTGTGAAATTCTTGTAAAAAAAATTCATAACCGTTAAAAAAAGATGATTTCAAATTGAACCAATATTATTCTGTTGCATCAAATAAATCTTTTTCACTTTTAAATTTAAAAATCACAAAAAAATCATTTTAATCAAAAACTTTAGCGTTATCATTAGATAAAAAGTGACAAAACATGCATTCTTTATTTATACCTTTACTATTTTTTAATATTGAAGTATATATACTAAAGGATAAACAAGCGCATATGTGATGAAATCGAAAAATTTATATAAAAAGATAAACAAGAACAAAAATTTTTAACATTATGTATTATAGGCTTTGTAAGGAATGTATCTCATTTTTATAGTTTTTGATTTTATTTATTATTATTCCTGTATTCTATGCTATATTTTGAAATCTAAATAAATAAAAGATCACATAAATTTTTGTAAAAAATGCAAAAAACTTATAAATTTTACATATGAATGCTTATAACAATTTATTCGCATGTTTTCATTGTAAATTTAGCTATATTGAAGTAACCACATCAAAGTTGTATATACAGTGGATAACTAAATTTTTTCAACTAACTATATGCCTAAAAGAATTTTCAAATCGCTTTTAATATTAGATATTATACAATAGATTATGTATATAATTTTACAAATTTCTTCTATGTTTTTTTTTATGGATAAAATATTAATATTATTATTCTATACGATTTGCTCAATCAAACGCAAAAAGAATGGTTACGAATAATAATTTGATTTCAATAGAATTAAAAAATAAAAAAACATAAATATTAGAAATATCAGAAAAAAATGTGAACTATTTGATTTTGAAAAAAGGCGAATTACATTTATAACCTGACTTGACAAGATTTTTTTCTAACAAGCGAAAAAATTATAATTATATATAAATCACTTTATACTTGTTGGAAAGCCTTGCCTCGGATAGTTTATTTAATCTTTGATTCTTTTGTACACCATCCAATGTAAGATCCTTGGCTTTAAATAGACAGATGTCACTCAATGTGATTGACATCTACGTCATACCGATTTCACATGTCAATTCTAAGCAAAATCAATTATCCATATATAAATTTCATATGCCAAAATGAAACTACAAAAATTACATTAAAAAATCAAACCCATATTAATTTTCCATAAATGTGATTTTTATTTTGATAGTTTGTTTTCAAGGTCATATTATCAGCAATACTAAATTTCTATTTTTAATTATGCTGCTAATTTATAAGCTATATGTTTTTTAACAGAAAAAACATAAATAATAATACAATTATAGTGCTGAAACAATATTGTTTCTATAATTGGTAAAGTGTCTTTTAATTCTTTGCATTTTTTTCTGAATTATTCATGTGCAACCAGGTTTTGTTGACTTTTATTTAAAGGAATATATGATGTTCGTTTTTAAAAAATATATATGCATGAATAGTTGTTCAACATCCAATATATTGTTCTATAAATCTAAATCAATACAAAGTCATTGCATTTGATTTGATTTTCTTATCTATATAAAATTTTTTAGTTTTAAATAATGTTCGATTATTGTATTAATAAAAATCAAAAATTTGTTCTTTTTGATCATATAGTTTTTATTGATGAAAAAAACTATAATTTTAAAATGTTATATTTCTGTATCTTTTCCAGATCGGCAGAAACTAAATATTTTTCTAAAAATTGTTTGAAAAAAACCAAAACAAAAAAAATGATTCACTAAAAAATTTGCTTCTTTATGGTAAAAAAGAAAAAAAGAGAGTCAGTGCATTCAAAAAAATTAGAATAAAATAAAAATAGAATTTCAGCATCCGTAGCACCCGTATTGAAAAAAAATAAAACTTACAACAAGTTTATTTTAAATTTTTAAGAATCAACCAATAAATCTTTTTTATTTTATTCAAGTGCGACAATATGTTTATGTTTAACATAAGTTGAATATCTTATTAGAATTTAGTAATATTTTTAAATATTAGATTTCTGTTAGTTTTTGATTGCTATATCGATTATCTATTTTAACTTCTGTTTTACTTGTCTAAAATTTTTTATATTCAAAGATTTATGTTATTCAAATAATTATATATTCCTATATTTTTATAATTAGCATAGAACAAATATGAAATGTTTTAATTATTTTATTTTTTTAAGGTTTACTTACTCTAATGATTAAAAGGATTCCTAGTAGGTCTGTTTAAGGGATTAAAATTTTTTTTATTGCTTTTAAATAAAAATATTTCGATTTATTTACATATTTTTGGTATTAACTTATTTAAGTACATTTAGAAAACAAAAAAATTATGTACTAAATGAACACATATTAGATATATGTCCTGATTCGTGATGATGAAAATGTTTTATTCGATTTTTTTAAAAAAACATGAAAAGAATTATTATTATAGTTTTTGTTAGTGATTTACATTTTATATAATAGCTAAATATACAATTTTTGCATATGATCATACCTTTATAGCTTGACTACAATTAATTTGATTTTTATCTTATATTTTTAATTTCAATCATACTAAACTTATATTGTATAAAAATCATCTTATTTTTATTTTTTTCCTGAATGATTTCATATAAAAAAAATATTTTTTACAACAGAAAAAAAATTGTGTTTCTTTAACGCACTAAAAAAAATGTATATCATATATAGCATATTATACAGCATATTATTTAGATTATTATTCAGATACTATTTTTCGTTTTGTTTTAAAGATGAATTTTAATTGTCCCAAACTTGATAATTTACTTATTACATATTTAAATTATTTTTTCATTCAAATCGCTTAAATATAAAAATACTATATGTAAAATAAACCTGATTTATAAAAAAATATATGCCGAAGTATATAAAAATGAAAAAAATTTTAAATCAATATAGCACATGTGTTACTATATAAGTAAAATCTTGTGCACAATAATCAAAACAAAAAAATAAATTATATATTATATATAGTATAAATTTTATACTTGCACAACGATATAGCTATTTGAGCATGGAAAAGCATTTACAAATTGAAATGCCATAAAAAAACTAATTATTTTTTATGAAAACAACATTTGTAAGCTAAATATACGAATATTTTTATTAATGATAGTACACAAAAATATTTTTATATTTTTGTTTTTCTGTCTAAGAATCTAACATGTTTTAATTATTTTCTTTAAAATTTACAACCACGATTTTTACGATGCATTGAATTTTTCCAATGCAAAAAACTAGTTTTTGGTTATACATTTTTAATTATTTCAATAATTTATATATTATAGAAATTTTCTTCTGTAAATGTTGCATATATGTTGGGCTTTCGTGTGCGGTATGAGGTAATTTCTAAATTTCTTTGATATCAGGTATTTTTTCATTATAAAAATTGAAATTTATTTTAAAATGTATTGGTCATCATGAGAAATAGAGAAATTTTAAAAAATCCAGTACTGAAAAAAAATTTGAGACAAAATTTTATATAAATACAAACAACTAAGATAATTACTAAAAAATTCCAAAAATTCTACTTAATCAATATATATTCTATATTTTGTTACTATAGAAGTATTTCGATTGTATAAATTGTTTCGGAATTTTCATTTGGAATAATTATTTACATTTGAAAAAAATATTGCATAAGTAAAAGTTACTTATTCCGATTGTACAATAAATCATAATGTTTAATGAATAAAATATGTAAATTATAAAGAAAACTTAATATTTTTCTAATAAAATTTTTTACAGGTTTTTTAAAATGTTTTTAGCTTGGTCATAAATGCTCGCGCTTCTATTTATACTTAAGTACGCTGCTATTTGTTCTATTTTATTTTTCTATGACGAGATGTTCTTTTATTAAATCACGAGTAATAAATAGAATGAAAAAAATGATTAATTTCCATTTTTCGCATTTTTTTTTTCTTGCAACTTTTTCTCGAAGAGTTTGTTTTCTGCAATATATATACGAAAATAAATATTCATATTTTACAACCATAAAAAATAAAACATCAAAAATAGATAAAAATATGGATCTATATTATATGAAACCAAGGAATATTAAAAATGAGGAAGGTTATAAGGAAAAAATTGATTTTTTGAAAAAACACTTGATTCGTAAATTTAATAAACTTTATTATATATTAAATAGAATATTCCAGTTTTATGAAGGAAACATAATATTCTTATTACCACAAATATATAAATTTTGAAAATTCTGTTTTAATACTTATATACATATTACTTAAGCTAGTAAATTTTTTTATAATTTAAGCAATAAATTCAACAATTTTTTTTTTAATTGCCTAAGCAATAAGGTATTAATATTAGAAGTCTTACAAAAAGAAATTTATATCTGTTTTAACACAACTGAAACATATAAAGATACTCAGATTTCAAAAAAAGTTTTTATTTATGATTTTTTTTGCTCTGTATAAAAAAGAACAAAAATATCCATGTTAGTCAATAATCTTATCACAAACGTTAAAAGGGCGTTTTTCCGGAATTTACTTTGCAAAAAAATAAGAACTGGTTAGTTCAAAAAAATCCTAGACACAATTTTTTTAAATTTTAATAACATCTACTCTATATTTTTCATATTGCAAATGTAAAGTGTATGTTACTTTAAAAAACTGACATTAAATAGAATATCATGGTTATATACATTTATTTTTATTTTACAAAAAAATTTTTAAGACATGAATTAGAATATATTAGGCACAAAAAGTCATAATTTTGAAAAATTCAGATTTTTTTTAATATTGAAAAAAAATTAATTCTAGCTCTAACATTTTAATCCTAATAATATTTTTATGGCGATGAAACATTTATAATATGTATTATTTACCATCTTTATATTAGATCTTACATATTATTTTGCTCAATTATCACATTTATATATTATCAAAAACTTTATCTCCCACGAACAATAAGTATGTTTGAAAAAAATGGACCGGATTATATTTTTTAAACATTTTTAATTTCAAATTGAATTTTTTTCAGGAAAAAATAATAATTTATATTTGGCAAATCAATTTTTTCGCTTTCATTTATAATCTTTTATTCTTTTGTATGTGTTTAATTTAAGCTAAACATGAGCGAAATATTTTTTTTTGATAAATAGAAGAAAAAATATTTTTTGTATGATGATTATCAGGTTTTTCTAAAATGGGTACATAATAGCGGATACAACTGTAAAGATTAAAGACTTGAGCGTAATTAAATTTATTCATTGGATTATTTCTTCGAGGCATGTTCTCTAAATGCGACCTCTATTTATAGTAATTTGTGATAAATTGTTTATTAAAATCACAATTTATCAATTATTTTCTTGATTATTAAAGTATATTAGTACATTAAATTTTAATCTAATATCATTAAATTTAATTTAAAATTCAATATTAAAAGTTTTTAATGATAATATAATATGCAATTAAAATTCTATTTGCAACATTGTATTAATCCTGTCACTGTTCTTTTACAACAAAGGCAACTTTGTCGCTCGGTGACAACAACAATTTAATATTTTAAGAACATGCTTGAAAACATAGCAAAATAGGGTAAATTCTTTAAATTCTAACAGTAAAAGAATAATTATGTTTATTTGTATTGATTTCAGTCATAAAAAATCATTGCCATATTTTTTTATTCCTTTCACAATATTTTATTATATCTATTAAATTTAAGTTGTTAAATGTGAAGGTATCGGTTATTTGTTTTATTGTTATGGCCCTCAGAAAGATCGCTTTTTAGTTTAAATTATCGTGATTCATTCTATTTCAGTTTTTTATATCTTTTTTTATTGCATATTTATCTTCTCTATAAGATTACAAATCTTAAAATGTTTTCAATAATAGGTTAAATGAATATTTCATTTAAATTTCAATCTATTTATTTTTTGGTTAAAAAAATCTTATATATTTGCATTATTTCAATATCTATTTAATTTTATTATAAAAACATTTTATTACAACTTTATCAAAGTTTATAAATTGGTTTTAAACACTTTTGTTCATGAAATTTAATCGCAATTACAGTATGATGAATAACAGATAGTGGCATAAATAACTGCATATGAAATTCTTAGTTATTTGTTTTTCGATTACTTCTTTTTACAATAAATGATAAAATTTTTTAATTTTATTTTTTTTGCATTCAAGGTTCTTAATACCTTATAATTTGAAATTTATCATTTAAAATCTTCTATTAAAATGATGGTAACATAGTTTTATAAATTGTGAAAACACAACAAATATAGTGTTTAAGATTAATAAAAATTTTTTTTTATTATTTAGATCTTTAGGCCTAGTTTTGTGTGATAGGAATTTTTTATGTCTTGGCATATACGTATGCTTTTTTTCCAAAGTTCCATTTTCACTCCTCTTTGTCAACTTCGCATTTTTTCGTTCTCTTTTTCTAGATTTAAGCTACATGTTTTTTTTCAAAACACAAAATCCTCTCAATTAAAATTTCAAGGTTTTGCTAAATCAAAGTCATCATATTTTTTTAGATCTTTAAGTTAGTAAATCATTCACATTGCAGCACATAATTCAAAAATACGCCACTAATTGTGATAAAAACTTATTTTATTCATTTTATTTTCCTTGCTAATAATACGCTTTTTGTTTTATTCAAGTTTTATAATCATTTATCAATTCCATTTGTATTTTCATTTGACAAAAATAATTAGCTGAATATATATATTTATATGTTCCAAAATAAATTAAATCAAAAAATTTACAGTCCCAGTTTAAACACACAACCTTTTTTTATACTTATTTTTTCAAAAAAATATTTATATACTCATACAACACAGGATGTCTTATTAAACAACTTGAAATGTCGTTAAAAATGAGAAAAATCGCGAATCCAGCTAAAAAGAAAGCGTTCTACGGATATATTGTAATTATTTATGGCCTATAACTCATAGATCCAGATTAAGAGAAAAGGTCGCAAAAAGACATTAATCCCAGTACTTGGATAACTAACTATCGCGAAACAAAATCAATAAACATATTTTTCTTAATGATTCACGATGTATTTAATTTAATTGATTCTGATATTCAATCAATAAATAATCAATTAAATTTAGATGATTAGTTTAGGTTGATTAATTAAATAAATAATAATAATATTAATACAGAAACATAAGTTTCACTTCAGTTGTAATGAGTATAAATACTCACATTTAATTATTCAATGTCAAGATGAATAATTTATTAAATAAATCAAAAACCAAAAACATTTATTTGAATTACATGAGATATCAATCTCATTATCTTGACCACGACACTAACTTTTTATAGTTTTTCCATCTTGATATTATAAAGGGTTTTTCTTTTCTAAAAGCTATTCATTTTCTTTATAATTTTCCAACTTGGTCCTTTAGTATATTTTTATTTATTTAGAAACAAAAAAATGTGCATTATAGACAATTACAGCAATTATCCGTTGCTGTGCAGAAAATAATATATCTTAAGTTAGTATTTTTACTAAAATAGAAAAATTAATAAATTATTTGATCGTTAAGAAAGTTATTAATAGTTTGTAAAAAAAAATTGAATTTTTTTTCAGACGCACATATTATAAAGATGTAATCAACACCACCAACAAAATGAATTAATTTAATGTACTGAAAGTGTAGTATATTTTCTTTAAGACATACATAGTTATTGTGGAATATCACATTCGATTCTCACAGAATGTATTCAGCAATCACATACGAATTTTAATACCATCAATATATATTTAAGTTTCAAAAATTAGAAATCTTAAAAAAAAAATTTGAAGAATAATCGATACATTTGCTTTAAATATAAACAAATCCACGACTAATATCTTTATCAAATAAACAGTATTTTGTAAAAATATAATACCTATTATCGATATCGTATATGTTTTATAATAACTTTCTTGAATTTAGATTGAGCAAAGAATAAATATTTCATAACGTATAAAAAACTTGATTGATAACTTAATAATTTGCACCATTTGCTAGATTAAAATTGTATTTAAAATAGATTTATCAAAAATAAAAGTTAGAAATATTGATTTCATTAGTGTAAAAATACGTTTTTGCAAAGAGGTGTATTTATTAATATTTGTTGTATGCCTTAACGAATTTTAAATTATAATGAATATAAATACATAGTACGTTTGAAAAGAGCTACTATAATTTGTCATAATAACTAATTTTTTTTTCAGATGAGTAAATAAATTTTGCCATATTTTTTTATTTAACTGCTACAAAATCTTAACTACCGAAACAGCTAGCAATATAGATATTGTAATATATATGTTTGCTATTTAAAATAGTGTCATCAATATTGTTTTTAAATTGTTTCCATGTTAAAACAATGAGCAAGAAAAATTTTATTTGTACCGTTCAAATTTCGGAAAAATGGCACCAAAAGCAAAAGCGATAAATGACGACAGTGACGATTTCTATGCTGATATTCCAGTTGAAGCGCCATATCCCGAGTCTTTTTACACTATAGAAGAAGCAATCAATTTATTTACACTCAACAGAGAACAGCTTATGAATGAACTACGAATTATTGAAGTTCAAAAGCGGATTCAAAACAAAATATTTAAAAAAATCGAACCGACAAGTGATTTGATATTCAATAAGCCCATAATCAATCATGATAAAAAAGAGCTTGATTTCAGCTTAGATATGCTTTGTAGTGGCCAGTTTACAACACAGAAAAATGTAGAAAACGATTCATATGAAGTAGAATGTGATATCGATGCTTCAATAAAAGAAAATACAGATTCGGGCTTGAACAAGACTTCAGAAAAAAATTCAGATGAATTGTGCGATATACCTTCAAATTATAAATACAAAGATGACAAGCAAGAAATCTCTTTATCCCAAAGAGATCAGATTGTAGAAAAAGTAGAATTGCCTGAAATAATTGAAAAAGAGGAAGTAAGCGAAGATATAATTTTTACAAGGCGCAAAATTAATACTAAAAGAAAAAATAAAGTACAAAAAAACAGAAAAAAATAAAAGGAAAAAGAAGAATCAATATCATGAGGATGGTTTTTCAAATACAGAACAACATTATCTTGAAAAATATGGAGGAGAAGATGAATTAGAATATTATAAACATAAAAGTAAGGATAATTACGAATTTAACAATTCTGCTGACTCAGATAGCAATGCATATCTTTTGACATCCGTTTTAGACGAGAACAAAATGGTAAATATGGAAGAGTCCGAAGAAGAGGTTGTTGAACTACCATCGAACATACAAAATTCTTATAATAATTCAATTCCGCTTTTTACTATGAGTAAAAAACTTGTAAAGAAAAAATTAAATGAGGACAAAGAAAAAGATATCACGTTTAAGCACGTCTAAATAAAATTGTTTATTGCCAATGCATTGTTTAATAATTTTTATTTAAGGTTATTTTTAGTAATATAATCATAATAGATGTTGCTTGAATAATTATTTTTATAACTGTTACAAACTTGATTCTCCTCATCAATAATAATATATTATTATATCTATATTTTTTTCTGTTTATTCATACTTTGGTTTCATCAATTCTTTTCGGATGAACTTTTTAGTATCAAATCGTTAAAAAAGAAATTGCGGGAAGCGCTAAAATACCTTTGTATCCAAAATGGTTCTCAAGAAGAGATAGACAAGTATTTTGGTTATATCGATATAAATTGGAGTTCTTATAAAATTTATTATTGGTATTCAAATCAAAATTATGATTGTTATTCATTTTTTACTATTTTTGTTTTCTTAATGCTACTTTTATAGATTAAGCATAACTAATTTAAAACATTTACCTTTTTAGTAGTTTTCTAGATTTTAGATAATCAATCATTACACATTTCTAAAAATGTCAAAAACCAATTAATCTCTTATCTATTGAAAACCCAAAATGTTAAATGAGAAAAAAACCAATTATTTTTGTTGCTAATGCAACAGAAATAATAGTAATCTTTGCTAAAAAAACAAAATAAGTATATGAATTAAGCTTATATAAAAGATTTTGTTGATGATGAAAGAGTAAAAAAGTTTTAATGTGAGAAGTGCAAGTATGTGATATATTGCAGAATCATTTGAAAGCAATTTAACCATCCATATACCCTCAGAAGGAGAGAGAGAAAAAGGAGAGAAAGAAGAAGTAAAAATAAAGATGAATAAATAAGACATAATAAATAACATTTAAACATCTCCTGTAACAAGGAACATATCCATCTTTAAAAAATAATTCTAATATACTAAAGTTTTTTGTTTTTGTAATTTATTAACATAACATTTATTAAATTGTTGGTTATTATCATATCATTGCTATTCAAACTATTATTTCTGCTGTTTTTATTTATACTACTACTATTATTATTAAACTTATTATACATTCTCGTTCGCTTTTATGATTTTGTTTCATTTAAATAATTATTCGTAATTTTTTCTTATCTTTAAAAAATCACAAATTTTAAAATGGGAATATTTTTATATTAAAAATTTATGCATACAATTTCTCTAATTTTTATGAAGAATATTTGAAATCTTTATTTTTATAAGACTAATATTTAGGTCTATTCTTCAAAACACCAAATAAATAATTTTGTTATTATTTCATTTAAGATCTTTGTGGTATTTATACACAAAACAAAATTATATTAAATAAATCTTCTAAATATATTTATATTTTATTTTCAATTTATCTTATCAACATTTTTTAATGTACTTAACACACAGAACATCCTCTTTTTTGTTGCGTTACCACTATGAGCACTCACCGTCTCATCAGGAGCACAACAAATGTAAACGTTAATTCATTATCAAATTTCTTTATAAATTCCTAAAAGATGTTTTTGTACAAATATGCACAACTTTATTACATATCTTTCCAAAATCATATCTATAAAAAAATTTCCAGTGATATCGTAATTTTCGAAAATACACATTTATATTTAAAATTTATCCAAAAAATAAAAAACGATAAAAAAAATTTGAATTTCATCATTTTCATTGCAAATTATGAGCATATAGACTTGATATAGTAAAAATATATAAAATTTTAACATTTTCATATTTTTAGGATATATTTTATTCGTAAGAAAAAACGAACCTCTTTTTAGCATTGACTCTTCCAATTCATAGACCAACAACAAATGATCAATAAATTTTTACAAATCAATTTCAAATCTTTGATAAAACAGAATCATAAATAACCAATCAAATTGTTGGTAAAATTATAGAAGCAAATTTTTATTGAATATTTTTTCCTTTTGAAACAATGAACCACAATTACAAAACAGAAAGTTATAGAAATCCGGTTATTTCTATTGTTAAATCAACACTCGGTTCATCTGTTGTTTGCTTGCCTTATGTAATACAACAACTAGGTATTATTTTTGGGCTCATATGTTTTGTTTTCTTCGCCATACTCAATATATTTTCGCATGCTGCGTTAGCCTTTGTTGCAAGAAATAACTCTTCACATAGTTATACAGAACTTGTTTCTAAAATGAGAGTTGGTGGATCATTTGGTCTGTTTTTCTGTTGCTTCATAATTGTTTTAGACAACACAATTGGTCTAACGTTTTACATATATGTTTCATCGTGCTATTATCACTTAGTACTGATGCATATTGGATTTCACACACCATTTTGGATAGTTCATTCTTTTACTGCTGCATCCTGTGTGATTCTTTGTTTCTTATTTAGATCAGAAGAAAGTGTTGCAACAGTAAATGTTATAAGCTTGATTTGCTTGTTTTTATTCACTATATATGTGGTGGTTTCGGTGATTTATCATATACCTACTATTAATTGGAAAAAACTTACACTTTTTTCGCTTGAGAAAAAATTAGCAACATCATTCAGCAAAATATGTTTTTCATACTCATCACATTTTAATATTGTTACAATAACAACAGATATAAAATCACAAAATATATGCAAAAAATCAATTTTATTAGCAAATTTCATCTCATTTTTGTTTTATACGATAACTGCGATAGCTGGATATATCCTGCAACCTAACGCGTCTCCAACATTTTTCAAAGAATCCGATTTATCATTTGCGAAATTATTGTTGAACTTAGCATTAGGAACTGTTAACGTCACATCTTATCCTTACTTAATGTCAGCTTGCAGAACATCATTCATAACATTGAGCAAACTATGCAAAACATCGTTAAGCAAAGAAAAAATCGAAGCACACCGAGAAAAAAAAATGCTCAATGAGATCGTGTTAACAACTGCCATATCTTTAGTCACCTTTTCAATATCTTTAGGAATAAGCTGGGGCTATAACTTAATGGATCCTATTGTTTCTATAACATGTTCAGTAATTATGTTCTTTTTGCCTGCTACATTTCTTTTGTTGAAATATAGAAAAAATTTAGATATTACGGGTTATGTATTCTGCTTCATCTGTATTTGTCTTGCAACCTTGGGTGTATACTGCGGTATTGTTGGTATGTTCCACGTTTGTGGAAGTATCGTCTCTGATATGATTAATTAATAAATAACATGTTTCATTATTCTTATCTTATATTTTTGCCAGTTCTATTTCTGTTAATAGTTAAAGCATGTCATTGAAAGATATTTCTCACATAAAAACTGAAGGATATAAAATCATTCTATTGTACTCAATGAAATTGCCATTTTTAGTATTAAAAAAAATAAGAAGTTTAGTTAAATTTCTATTTTAGAAATTAGAACAAAAAAACTAAAATGGAATTGTAATGACGATCTTATTTTATCAATACTGGATAAAAAAACATTTTTAAGCAGAAAAATTCAAATTTATCAATAAATAGAAATCATTCAGATAAATTTTTAAGGTGTATATTTTTATAAAAAGTTTTTTTAGTTTCAAATGCTTTAAACTTCTTAATTTATCGAGATTAATCTCAATGTTGAATTTTTTTTTTTACTACTGATGATATTATAATTCTTGATTTAAAATGAATATTTATTGAAGAACAAATAACGACAAAGCAATTTGACCCTATATGCTTAGTTTGATTTAATTTTTATGTACCTTTTTGTTCTTTTAGTCCCATTAAAGACATTTATTTTTGTCAGAACATCACACCTGAATGTTACTATTTTATAAAAAATTCTCTACCATTACAATGTAATAAGTACATTTACAGGTTGTTTTTATATTTAAAATAAAATATTCAGAATAAAATGATTATTTCATTTAAGCAGTCTTAATAAAAAAGGAAATTTTATATACACTTAATATATGTTCATAACATATTATCTCAATTTTTCAAACAGAACTTTTAACTTGGATTATAAAATAATGAGCAAAAAGACATTTTGATGCACGAATTTTTTTATTGACCGAAAAATATTTGAAACAAGTTAAATTTAATGTTTTTACAAAAAAATATTGTATTTTTGGTTGATTAATTACAAGATTTTATCATAAAAAAACAAAAATAAAATTGTTTTGATTTCATCGTGAAATAGGTTTATTTTCATTTTAAAACCATTCATCAATTTGATCAATTTTGATGGTTTATTAGTTCTTAATGTAACATGTCTTTATGATGGTAAGTTTGTTTAAAATAAAAAAAAATGGCTGCGATCAAAAATAAAAATGCTTTCATGCTGCTTTACGTAAAATATAACGTGATTAGAATCTTTTTTTATCATAAGATTTTTCTGGTTTTAGTAGATCTAGCAACCTGATAGGAAAATCCAGAAATAAAAATTTAATTTTAAATTATGAACTTTTTAAACATAATATTTGTGATTTTAATAAATATATTATACATTTTGTCAAGTTTATTTCATATAACCAGTAAATTCGAATAATTTAGTTCAAGTAATAAATTATGCAACGCAAATAATATGAGATTACTTGATTTAAAAGATATCCTAAGCTATAACTTTACAAAATTGCTTAAAATTTCATTTAATGTAAAATATTTCTGCTAAAAATACAGTTTCGCGGATTTGGGTCTCATATTTCTAAGCCTATCATGTAAAAATACGTTAGTATTGCAGTATCTAGGATGCTTTTAATGGATGAAGATAATAATTCAATAAGGATATCGTTTTATTAAGTAATATTAATGATGAGATTTCCCGAAATCGGTTTTTGTAGGCGGCATAGCTTTTTTGATCATCGTGACAGTTTTTGAGATGCATGTGTCTACGATTTTAGGTCTATTTATAGTTGTTGAGGAATCCTGCACGTAGATTGATGGATTTCTCTTTACAAAACGTTGCAATTATTTCGTAAAACTATCACAACCTTAAGCTAGTCAGCCCCAGAGAAGCATGTTGTATTATACAACAGTATTATTTTAGATTTATGTTTTTTAAATATCTGGAATAATTTGAGGATATCTTTTTTGATATTTTGGAATATAACCTTTACGAGTATAGTCTCAAAGTTATCTTTGATTTTTCTATTTAAGAAACACATATTTAAATTAGCTATTTTTTGGTCTTAACTTCATAAATAATGAAGTACTTGTTTTGTATATCTTTTCATCACAAAAATTTTACGAAAATATTAAGAATTGCAAAATATTTTAATATTATGTAAATTATTACAGCATTGAAAAGGGTGTCTTTTTTATTATTTCTAAGAAAAATTGCGAATATAAATAGATAGATCTCTGATATCCCAGAGCAGAAATAACAAAGACGATAAGAACGTCGAGAATTATTTTCAAAAACACAAAAATAACACAAACTAATACAATTGGAAGAACATAATGAAAGTCGAAACATCGAAAACTATTGTGGTGTACTGCGGTGGACTTTTCATGGGTAAGATAAAAAAAGAAAAAGACATATTGGTTAATAGTAATGATTATAAGTAGTAATTTGGTTTTTTAAAGTGTTTGTGGTATCGGGCTTTCGTCAGTTAGTGTGTCGCCTGTAACATTAACTGTACTACTGATTAAGCATGGGCAACAGAAATTACCCATTTCTATGGTTTTAATTTATGGAAGTTTCTGAATCAAAAAAGTTCCATCTACAAGCTTTTACCCTTCTTATTGTAAAAAATACAAAATACAAAGAGAAATCTTGATTTTTTTGACTTACAGCACTGTGTACTTGATTCAATGGATAAACACAATTCAACTTCTCATTCCTAATCTGTTTTTTATATAAATTTTTTTATCTTTAATGCAAAATTAACACACTATATTTGATAGAAATAAAAAAAAATGGAATACCTAAATTTTTTATTTCAAATACTTAAAGAGACTATAAGTGAAATACACATAAACCATAAGTAAATCGATAGAAGTGACGCACTAGAGTGATCTATGAACATGACAAATAATATATTCAATTGTATAAAAAATATAGAAAGTATATAAAACGCGTCAACAAATTATATGATGCTGAAGAATTATATCGTAGAGCCATATACTATTAATAAACGAAAAAAACATGAGAATCGCTAAAACAATCCGGATATATCGCATGAAAAAAATGCTAAAATGTGAATTAGTATACTAAATAACATGGAAAATGGAAAATATTACATTTAATCATGAAAATATTGTTTGATAATCTAAAAATGTATAATAATATTATAAGTAATTTTCATATTTTTTCTAAATAATATCTATTTTAAGTAACATTTTTAGTTCATAAAAAAATCGCTAAGACGTTTTATAAAAAAATTCTAATTTTAATTTAAACTTCATAAAACCTTTTATAACTAAACATATTTTTACTTAATATTAAACACTGTTTCATTTCAATAAAAAGTATCAGAAATTGGAGATTTTCTGCAACCATACGAATATTTTAATTCGTAAATAAAATTCTTATTGTTGGAAGGCCTTGCCTCGGAGATTTTATTTATTCTTTGTTTCTTCTTGTACACCCTCAAATCTAAAATTTTTGACTTTAAATAGACAAATGTCAATCAATGTGATTGCCATCTACGTAATACCGATTTCACTTGTCGATTCTAAACCCAAATTAATTATCATTAACAAATTTCATATGCCAAAATGAAACAACAAAAATTATATTAAAAAAATCAAACCTATATTAATTTTCCATTAATTCGATTTTTATTTTGAAATTTTGTTTCTAAAGTCATATTATCAACACTTATAATATAAAAAATTAATGTTCTTTAAGCATAACTATACCAAATTATTTGAGTCTTATATTTTTGATTACACAAAGACTCTTTATCGATGAATCCGAATAGAAGAAAGTGTAAAAAACCTTTTACTTAATTTATTATTATTTTTTGATAAATACAATTTATATTTTTTTATTCTAGAATAAAAATATATCATAAAGTAGATAATATTTTAGACATAAAAAATGGGTGTATCTGCGTAATGCATTTAACCCTTATTATTTCCATCAAAAACAATGCACAGAAAAAATAAATTTTCTCAATTTTCATGTTTTTAATTTCTATTTAAAGAATTAATGATTTTTTAGATGCTTTAAGAAAGGTTTATTCTTTTATTTTTTTTATATTAAGAGTAAAAAAATTTAAAATTTAAACATTTTTCAAAAAATTATGTTAATGAAAAAAAATTCTAACAAAGATGCATATTTATGACTCTTTGAAAAAAAAATTAGTTCTAAAATGGTTTTAAAAATACAAAAACACCAAAAACCTACAGTCATTATACAAATCTAAATCTTTAGTAAAATATGCACTAAACTGCTGAAAAATACAAAAAATAGTTGAATTCAAAATTTTAATGATATTCAAAGCTAAAATAATACATTTATGTACATAGAGATCCTTGAAGTAATATATAAATTTGAAAAAAATTTTTTAACACCTGCAATAAAAAAAATTCATTGTGCAAAAACACAAAAAAAAATTTTATATACTGTAGAAACCTTTTTTAATATAAGGTTTTTAATAAGAAAGATAAAGAAAACATTATAAAATACAGGTTTTCTGAAGTAATACAGCAAAAAAATGAATTGAAAATGTTGTTTAAATAATCAATTAAATTTTTAATCTTATCTTTTTTGTTATATTTTTTACATATACGCTTGTTATTTCACCAAATATCAATTATAATGTTGTTTATATATGTATACTTTGGTATAAAACACCAGTTATAGTAACCTTTACTTTTTATTATCCAACTTTCAAAAATTATTATAATATAAAAACAACGATCAAAAGATACTGTGAATTAAAATTATTGGGTATATGTTTATTTACAATAATATAAGAAAATCCGCATAGAATACCATACACTTATTTATTTTTTTTTCAACCATAAAATAGGTAACACTTGTTGCATAAAAAAAATAAAATCAAAATAAAAAAAAATTAAACTATATTTTTATTTTTTCAATAATATTTTATAGAACAAAACCTAAATAAAACTAAATATTCATCTTAAAAATCAACAAATTTTCTATTTAATATACAAACGCACTTTTTTTTTAAAATCAAAAAACATTTCAAAATTTATAAATATACACAAACTACGCTAATCTATCTGTTCTAAATTACAACTGATTCAATCAAATATTGTGTCAAAATGACAATTTAACGAATAAAAACGATTTAATTTTATAGTAAAAAATTCAGAAACACTAGCATTTACCATAGGGATGATTGGGATGAGAGAATGCATAATCAGAAGACTTCTTAAAATGATTAAGATTCTTGCATGACATCTTTTGTTTATTTATAAACGCTTATATAGCTTACATGAAAAAGATAGTTTTTTGTTATTAGATTTGCATCAATTACGTTCATGTGTTTTTATAGCTAAAAAACTTTAATAACCAACTGATGACACCTAGATATTAAAACAGAAACATTGTTTCAGAACGAAGTAGAAACATACCAAAATATTCCGACTTTTAATCATGGCAAATATATCATTTTCCAACAGGGTTCATTTTAACATCTTTTTAAAATATATTTTTAAAAAGTAGATAAATATTCAATTAAAATGCATGCAAATTCAGTATATTAAAAAAAGAAAAATATTTTGAAAAGTAAAAACAAATGAATTTTGTATTAACATAAATCAATGATGAATCATTTTTTTGTATTTTAAATGAATAAAAAAATAAAAGGAGGTCAATTATAATTGATAACTCGTAAGCTAAAAGATTTTTAGAATATTATATTCTATATATTTATATTTTGCCTGTTTTAAAAATAATTTCTTTTTTTTATGATGTTCTTGTATTATTTTTTAAAAATTAAGACCTTTACATTATGAAAGTATTTTTATACGCTGACAAATATTCAATGTTTGTTATAACAACGATATATATCGATCATAGATTATTAAATAAAATTCATATTTTTTAAATTATAATAAGCATATTCAAAGAATGTTTTACATAATGAAAAGTAACACATCATTTTACGATTAAACAATACTAAAGGCTTAAATTTTTATTTTAACATATTAAAAAATGCTTTACAACCAGAAAAACACAAAAAATCTCGTATTTTTTCACACAAGAGTATTGTAGAATAGTTTCTTTATTATTTTTGTTGTCTTGATACTTTTTTCGATTAAATATAATAAAACATTGTAAAGTCACAAATTCTTAGAACCAATGCTATTTTTATATATATAGAGATAGCAAATGTGTAAATATTTGAAATCTTTACAATCATTATTTTTGTTTTTTAATTTTATCTCTGGCTTATCAATCAGAATTTGTTTTTCATCATATAAGTATCTAGCGCCACATACTAAATGTAAGTTAACCATAATACTTATAATTTTTTATAATTTTAATTTTATATTGCAAAAATATTATAATATGAAACAGTTTTAATATTTTTTAAGGAATCTTATCATATAAATACATAAAAAAAGTATAGGTTCAAATTTTTCAACTTTGATAAGTAAATATAAATATATATATATAAGAACTCTTTTTTTTATTTTAATTTTCGATATTTAATAATACATTATCAAGTCTATAATTTATAGATACATCAAAATCGACTTTCAGCGCAATTTTTTCGGTTGGTAATATACAGAGATATAAGCAATTAGGAGGATATCACAAATATAATTAAAAAATGTTGTTTGAATATAAAATATCCGATCTGTTTAACATTTGATACCGAAGAGTGCAATAAAGATTTATGAAGCCACTGTGAAGTGCTATTAGGTGCGATTGTTTATGATAATTTTTCTATGCAAACTGTTTGCTTTATTCGATTTTATTAGATATTCTGACTTACAGGTTTTATTTTAGCTTCAAATAGCCATATATTAATTAAATCATCCATACTAGAAAATCCAGTAATCTAAAACAGATTTCGTTATGATTTTTTCAAGCTTTGGAACTTTAAATTCTTTATTGTTGTAAATATTCTATAAATTTTATTTATCTGTGTTATTGTTTGCATGAAAATTATTTTTTACATTCTGTTACGGATATTTTCCTGTTACGCCGTTTATACAAAAAATATCACAGCCTAAAATTTGTAAACATTACAAGTTTATAATATTGCTTATATTAAATTTATTCACAAAAAAACGTAAAAAAAACAAAATCAATTTAGACCTAAAATATCATGATTAAATATATTATAAGCGATACTAAATTTTAAGAAAATAAAATAATATGCTATTAGGATTCAATAAAAAGAAAAACAAATATAGTAAAAATAAATAGTAGCTGAACACAAAATAAAAATATTTAATCTAATCTTATAAGCGTATAATTGACAATTTTTTTTTCAAATTTTTATATATTTCCTTTTTTATAATATTTGAAGATATCTTATTTCAATTAAAATGCACAAGAATTGTTGGAGAAGAAGACTAGGCACAAATATACGTGTGTAATCGATGAGAAAATTGTTGTTTTTAAATTGACTCTTTTAATGTTCGTTTTTTTAAGTCACATTTTCACAAATATTTCCAGTTTAGCACTTAAAAGACTCTCTTGTAAGAATCCCTCGAAAAAAAGGTTATCCGCTTAGAAAAAAGAAAAAAATATTTTAAAAACATTAGATATATTTAACGGTTTATATTTAATTAAAGCTATATTTTATTTTACTAAATACGATTCCTGAAAAATTGGTTATAGACATTGGCATAATAATGATAAAAAATACTGAACATTAAATCTTTATATTCTTTTATAGTTTTTTATATGGAAATTTTAGAAATAGGAAGGACGTCGCATTAATTATTCCCACACAATAATTTTCGCAAAAAATATTCCTGTACTATTTTTTGATATGATTATTAGTGTTTGAATTTGAAATTTATGATATTATAAGTAAAGATTTTAATGCATTATTAGATTGAGACAGTAAACAATTATTAATAAAATTATTAAAAAATACAAAATACCAACTAAAAATGAATGTAAATTTTTTGAAAGATATAGAAAAAATATGTAATGTTTTTTCACATTTTTCTGATTTCGGTGATCCACGTAAACCGATGGATTGCGATCATTTTAATTAAAAGAGAAATATTATTATAATGATATTCTATTATTATTTAAGATTAAATCGAAAGATTAATCTTTGAAATATTTTTGTGAAAATTGGTTTTACAAAGTAATTAAGGTGTTTTCTGCAGAAATGCTTTTTCAAAAAAGAACTAAAACATTGAATTTCTTTTTGTGAATATATTTCGTTCTAAAAAATCAACATTTATACCATATGAAGTTGTGAAAAAATATAGGTTACGATTTTATTATCTTTGTTTTAATATTATCTTCATTTATTCTATTATAACAAGTTTATTGACGTGTAAGAGTCTAAGTGATTTATTTTTTAGTTTAATATTTTATTTAGAATAGTTTAAGTTTCATACAAAAATTTTATGGTAGATTGATCAATGATTTCTATTTATTCGTACAATAAGTTAAAATAAAAAAAACCCTTAGTCGAGATGATGCATTTAAATATAATATAAATAAATTATAAAGTGATTTGGATTTAATGATAATAAAATATTTAATATTTTTTTATTGCTTATTCATATTACAAAACAATTGTCAAATTTTTATTTATTGATAATTGTTTTTTTAATATGTTTAATTAGGCGTACATCGAATTAAGTTCTTTTTTTCGGTCTACAAATGTTTTTAATTTAGTTTATTTCTCGTTTGAAAGGTTTTTTTTTGTTATCATAATACTTTTCATATATAAATATCTTTTTTTAACTTGTTTATAGCAATTTTCTAATCGTCATATAAAATTAATTATTAAAGAATTCTTAACTTCACTAAAATGTTTGAGTTCATAGAGTCATAATTTTTAATTTACGCTATGAAAAAGTAGTTTGTTATAAAAATTCAAAATTTTAAATAAATTTACTAAAAATTTATAAAGTTATTTCAGGTAAAGGTTAATTTTTCTTTGATTTTTAAACAATTCAGTATCAAGTTATTTTAATAAATATATTGACCGTTTAAATTTATTGCTGTTTTAAAAAGATAAATTACGATTTATCAATTTAGTTATTCAATTAAAAATACATTAGGGCATAATGAGATTATTAATTGTGAATATCTAAAAAAAATATCTACTTAATTTTTTTCTTACTTGCACAAATCTCATTTTCAGATTAAGGAACATATCAGATTAATGTTCATCTCAACTTTTTAGAAAAAACTAAAAACTATAATTCATAAAAAAAGAAACTTTATAAATAATTCAATAAGTCTCAAACATGTTTTTACATTGAAAATTTAATAAAACTACTCTTTCAAACATATAGTTTGTTTTTCGATGGATTGATATTTTTTAAAGGCTTGCTAATTTTTAATCGATGAGTATAATCTAAATCCTTTAAAAAAATTTATGCACAAAAATTTTGGTTTTATATACAAAAAAAATATGATAGTAAAACACCGTTGAGTGTATACCACTAACGTAAAATGATTATGAACCTAATAATAAATCGCAGGCAATGAAGGAATTTTAAAATTCAATTTTTTTTACAAGATTAGATGAAACAAAAGGTAAAAAAAGCAGGCAAATTTTTTGTTTTGAGAATTTTAAAAGTAAAATACTTTTGAAAAATTACTTCTAAAGGTTATCGGTTTCGAGAAATTATAAATTGATGTGCAAGCTTATAATAATATGATATTCCACATGTCATAATTGCAATTAAAATAGTAATTATAATACTTGAGTGTAATTAATGTCAAATGTTTATTTTATGATTAATCAACATTTAATATATATTTATTTTTAATCAAAAGGTTTGATTTTAATATATTCAAAACTTTTTATTAAATTATTAATTAAAATGAATATGAATTGATAAATGATACTCTAAAACTATAAAAAAGGATAGAATAAAGTAAATGTGAATAATAAAGAAGACAGAAGAATTAATTATAATGGTAAACACACAGACTATATTTATACTGAAGCTGGCAAACAACTTTTTGCAGATAAATTCACAAACAACAATCATTCTCTTTACAATCTCTTTTTACGTCACTCTCATCGGTCACCCGTAGAGTACAGAAAAGTAATAACATATAGCCAAGAAAAAGAAGAATTTAAAAAATAAGGAAAAATTGCATAGCAGATAAGATATAATTTTCAAGTTTCAAAAAAATTAGTATCAGTAAAGTATGAATTATAAATCACGATAAAACATTGCTTGCGAATGAAAAAAACCACATCAGAAAAAAAAACATTAAAAATATGAAAAATTGCTTAAATGTGCAAGTAAAAAGTTTAATTTTATTCAATCATACTAAAATAAAAATAAACAAATCATAAAATATATTTATAATATTTTAGGCTGTTTATTGATAAATATTGAACTATTAAGAATTATTTACTCTACTATATGAAGGTATTATTCTAAATCTCGTTGATAATAAAAAAAACGAAAAAATTGTTTCCCCTTACTCATTAATATATTCCAAACAACATATAGTCTGTTACCTTTGGTTTATTATCTATATATAGTAAAATTCAAAACAAATACAAATACTATAATATGTATTATCAATGTTTATTAGTTATTATTTTGTTTTTTTTATCATATAAACTTTGAGTGATTAAAACATTAAATCATTCAAATTCGGTTCATTAAGATAAAAAGAAAAACACATTCATAACGTTGCATTATGTTTCTTCTCTTTATGCAGATTTTCAGGAAATTAAAATTTCTCAGTTAGAGACTAGACTGCCTTCAAACTAACAAATGGTCTACAAAATCCTGACATAAATTTGCATTTAAAGGAAAAAATATTGAATTGATTGCATTCTAACATAAAAAATGTGTATAAAAAGAACCGATCTGTTTTGATTTAAAGTTTGACCAAAAAATAAAAAAAAGAATGAAGTTTTTTTTGCAAAAATAATAAAAAATCTCTATTTTACATGTGGGAATCGCAATAATTTTTGGTAAATAATCTATTAATGGATTCAAATCGATATTTTTGCTTTTTACAAAATTAAAAAACCAGTTTTTTTTTCGAATATGCGGCTTTAGTTTTAAAAACAATTTTTTTAAAAAATTTCTTTTCGGCATGTAAATAAAAATGTGTCAGTATTTATACTTTTTACAACCAGTTTTAACCAATCATATCAACAACTGATCGGCTTATTATTATTTAAATAGAATTTATTACATGTGATATTTTTCTAATAATCAATCAAAAAAATATTATCAATATTTCCCAAAAAAGAAAGCTAATCTGAAAAAGTAACTTTTTATTTAATTTTTAATTTGCTAGTTTAATATTATACTAACTGTTTTGGTTAGCAGAAATTAACGAAACAACAATTTGTTTCTGTTAGAACGCAAAAAAAATAAATGAAGTAAAAAATAGTTTTACATTTTTAAATTTAGAAAGCATATAAACTTAGTAGACTAAAATAACATGTATGATTCCGAAAATTTCAATCTAGTCGGAATAATAACGATATTTGGAAATAAAAATCAGAATGTATTATTAAAACAAACCGCTTTTAAAGTATTTTTCAAGAATTCTCACAAATTTTTGTTTGAATCGATATTCATTTCATAAATAACACTAAAAAACCATTTGATAAAAATATAAATATATATATAAGAGTTGTTACTTTAAATATAATTATAGATATAATCGATATAATTTATATCATTCTGTAATTACGAAGTTTTATTTTTGCAAAATTTTGTTTTTTTGCATGAGGTTTCAATATATGCAAAATGATAAGAAATAAAATTTTTAATTATTTTATAATTTTACTATTTGAAATACGCAGAAAAGGTATAGTTTACTAAAAAATGTAAAAACACGAATAATAAATTCTAAAAAAATATTTCTGAAAAATGGAAATATAAATTTAGTAAGATTCTTGTCACATGCAGTAATATAAGACAATTTTTTATATATATTAATGCGTAAAATTTCTGCATTTTGATTTATTCGTCCTAAGAATTGATTTTAACTCTTAATGTTATTGATTTTTTGTATTTATTTTATTTTTTTTCAATATTTATCAAAATGCCTTCGCGCACCCAAATAAACAAACAAAACTCATTCGTCTTCATTATTAACATACACGATAAATATAAAAAATCTACCAACAAAAAAGAGCATACAAAACTAGAAAAACAGAAAGGTAAGTAATAAAAACATAATCGAAAACAAAAATATTTAATTTAAAAATTATGACAAAAAAAACCTGTTTCTTAAAAACACAATTTTGCGCCATAATAACATTTTACTTTTTAATAAAGGCGACATAATAGATTTTTTACATAATATACATAATAAAAACAAGAGAAATTTGATCGAATCAGAACTGATTAAAATTTTATTATTTTAAGATACAAATAACATTGAAAAAAATCATGTAGAAAAAAATAAAACATAACAAATATTATTACAATTATTTCTAAAACCAACTTTTTTTTACAAATATCACAATATTTAAATAGTATTGTTTTTAAAAAATATTTACCTTAATACATTTGTTTAATAGCTATATGTAAAAAGAAATTTCTACCTTCTATTCAAACAAATTTCTATGTTTTTACGTCATAGAGTTTCTGGTATGTAAAGATCATGTGAAATATACAAACAAAAAAAATTTATAAGATCTTTGGCCACCATTTTTTACAGCCTTTCTAGCTGAAGCAAAAGTTGTATTAAAAAATTTTCATAGATTTTTTAATGTTGAAAAATGGTATTTATTAAACAATAATTTCATCAAAATATAGACTGTGTACTTTTAAATTTTTTAAAGTAAGAAGTAAGATAAGATTAAAGGAGTTAACCAAACAAACATTTAAATACTATGATCTGGCGACTTTTAAGCCTATTTTGAACAAATAGTAGAAATTATGGACTTAAAGGCTATTTTTGTCATCTGAAAGCAATAACTGTATCTTTAAATTTGTATATGTTTATAAAATTTGCATTGAAGTAAAAAGCAAAAAATTACTAACACTTTTTTTTTGATAATAAAATTAACATATATTTGTTTAATACAATTATCCACACATAATTTTTCATGCCTTATAATAAATTGAAATATAAAAATATGATGATATTGTCACAATTATACATATTAAAGATATTTTAGATTATAAAGCAAGATAATTTCTAGACTTCTGGTATAAAACTTGCATATAATACAAAAAATAACAAATTTCCAAAAAAACTTATTATGATAAATAACCCCAAAAAATGAATTAAATAAATCAAAGTTGAGAAATTAATTAAGTTTATAAAAACAAAATAAATTTACTTTGCAGTTTCACCAACTTCTTTTACTTTAAAAAAGTTTAAATTCCATTAAACTTTAACATCATTATATTGAGTAAAAACAGTGTAAAAAGAAAAAAAACGTGTTGTAGTTGTATTGGTTGGTATAACTAGAAAGATAAAATTGGTTAAAACCTTTTTTTAAATTCTTTCTCTTTACTCTTTAAATGCTCTACTCACAAAAAAATAAATATGTATTATTGCAGATATTAGGAACGTTTGAATATATATAGTTGTGTTGGTTTGCATAAAATTTTATATATTTAACATTAACTTTTAATGTAATTTCGCAGAGTTATTTGAAAAAGGCATACATTCTGATCGACATATTTTCTACGACAATTAATATGAATCTCTGCAGAAAAAAAAGAAGCCATATTGTGCTTGTGAACAAAAAAACCGATAAATATTATTTTGAAAAAGATTTATTGAATGCTAGAATATAAATTAAAATCAAAAAAATTCTATTGTTTTGTATCATAGTTAATATAAAACAATATTTCATACATTTATGAAAGATAAAAAATGTAGCAAACATAGATTTTAAACCTTCAAAATTCCTTCAAAAAATATAAAAAATAAACAAAAGGATAATGTAAGTTTAACATATGATATAGCATTAAATAAATACTATGCAATATAAAATCTTAATAACGAACTTATCCAGCAAACAAGGTATCGGAGCAAAATATTGCGTTTAAAAATTTCTTGCAAAATAGTATAAAATTTTAAGAAACTTTTTATGCTTCAATTTCTTATATATGATTTTTCTTTTTTATCTAAAAATTTATGAAAACATTAGAAACAGAATTTATAATTTTATTCAAGTTTTCAAGTGTAGTGGGAAATCGGGATGCGGCCTTTCCGGGTGTATTCATCCAGCAACGAGCAGTGATGGACATAATTTGCCGCTTTCATTTGCTCTGCACCGGTTTTCGCGTTCCTAGAACCTGTTCGCTGTAACTTTAGGTTCTTCAATGTGCCATTATTTTGAGAATTGTTGTAATTATAATGATTTTTATAAAATTAGATAATTTGTCTTTTTTTGAAGAAGGTATTTATATAAAATAATCAAAATATAGATTATAAAAAATGTTGATCTTTATGTGTACCAACATATCCTATGTTGACTCAATCATATTGTTGTTTCTATATAAAGAACACAACAGAAAGAAATGATTTATAAACCCTATTGAATCTTAAATGTTAAAATTTGTGATACTTGTTATCTTTGCAGACAGAACCCGGTTTTATTTCACCAAATTGTCACTTTTTTATGCAAAATAACAATGTGGAAAAACCATAACCTTTCAATTCCTTTATTATTCTAAAATCTGTGTAATATTCAAACGAGTTTGTATATAAAATGTAATAATAAAGTTTATTTAAGATAAAAAAAACGCCAAATATCATAAAAATAGAATATGTGTAATATATCTAAAAAAATAGAATTCTATATTAAAAACTAAAATTTATATATGATAATAATATATTTTCGATAAATTTGTTTACGTTTTATTTTTTGTTATTTCTATACTATTTTGATGTTGCTGATGATAAAAAGCCTTAGAAAGCATAGATAAACACCGAAATATGTATATTATTCAAAAATATAAATCGTGTTAACTTGGTAAATTTTTCGCTTAAAATAATAATATATCAAAATATTAAACGATTTATTTAAAAGAATGAATGAGATTCAAATATTCTTAAAGCTCCATTAAAACATTAACCTTGTAAAAAGGCGAAATCTATGAAATATAGAAAATGCAATTATTTTGGTTTCTATGGCCCCATATAATAAAAATTTGATATATTTTCATCCACAAATCCGTCGGAATATTATCTTTTATAAGTTTTCACCGATATGACCTTTTTTCTTTCTATCAAGTCTATAATTATTATTTATTGTAGTACAAACAATTAGAATTTATACCAAATTTTTTATTTTATTATTGTAATATTACAGTGATGATTTACTAGAATAACTAGAATAAATCGAAAAAGAAAGAAACGAATAATAACCGAGTTGTTTGTAAATTTCTATAATCTGAAGCCCTCCCAGTAATTTCGAGATTTATGAAGACTGGTCTTAATTATATTTGGCAGAGTGTGGTTCTCTATGATAATTTTTTTGCTTTCACTCGTTTATTTAGAGGTTTTAAGCTTAAATAGATGACATAGTGATAAAATTGGTTCGAAAACATTTAGATATGGTAATAAATTTTTTAGTAGAGCACATGTATATTGCATGTCTCCTCCGATGTTGTTGTATTTTTCACCAAAAAAATATTTTTTTACTTCTGATTTTAAATAAAATTGGGTTTTCTAATTTTTGAAACTTTTTTTTTAGAAAAAAAATTTCTTAGTTTAATAATTTTTTTAAATATATATTCATTCACTGAAGCAATTTATATTTTGAATCTAACCATTTAAAATCTATCTAAAATATTCTTATTTGGTCATTTTTATCAATAAAATACAAAATCTTAATTTTTAAAAAATATATTGAATTCAATTCAAAACAGAATATCAAATACAAAAGTAATAAAATACAACAAAAAAACCATTGAATTGTTATAAGATGCAAAGACCACAATTAAACGGCACTATAACCATGTTATACCATCAAAACCCTTCCAATATACAAAAATTTCTTATAAGTGTAACCTCATGATTCAGAGTTATATTTTTTTTGCTGAACTGCTACAGAAATTTATACAAAAAATATTTAAATATAATTTTTTGCAAAAATTCCTTAATAGTACAAATTTAAGAACGATGAAAAATCAAGTCACCCAAATTAAATTTAAATCAAAGAATTTACAATTTCTAATGCTTAATTAATGCTAGAAGAGATTTAGGCAATGTAATAAAAAGAATTTCTTGCATTTGGAAGTGATTTAAAAAGTTACATATAAGCTAATAATAAGTTTTGAGTCGCCGCTGATTAAACAACGCAGCTGAAAAAAATTATGCTAATTATAATATACTTGAATTTGCATTAATTTTCTATTTAATCATGCAAAAAGGTTGATGATTCTTTTTTGAACACAGACTTTCAATTAAAAATGAAATTCAAGATTAAGTTATAAAAAAAATGATGGTTTTTAACAAACTAAACATTTAAATTTTTAATGCGTGATTTTCTTCATAAAGAAGTTATAGAATTATATTGTTTTTAATTAAGAAAAAAAATAACATAATCAAATGCGAATATAATCAGTTTAATAAATAAAATAGATATAATTCAATCCGCATAAAGCAATGCAGCGAAAATATAATTAACACATAAATTTAAAGCCCTTTGCGATTACTCATATTGAAAAGCAATTTTGCTATAAGTCGCGATACTCTGAACCAAAAAAACTTTAAGGTGTAATTTCTAATTTGCTGAATTAATAGCAGCAAATATCATTGATAATTTCTTCTAAATATACATCAATACATTTTCTTTTTGCATAAAATAATAATAAATTTTTTTTCCTAATTGTTTATAAATGTATTTGATAACTAAGTGAGAATAATATTTCGATTCGGTTAAATGTGGCAAAACAATTATGAAACATATTCAAAAACTAACAATAATATTTTTTTATTCGGATTTACGAATCTGATAAATAATTTTCGACTAGTAAAAGATGAAAATACGTGAACTAATTTAAATATGAAAATATTGCAATATGTTGCTGGAAGAACAGAAAACTATAAGAATGAATTTTTTTTATAAACTTTTTAATTTTACAGAGTATTTTTTTATATAAGTTTTTTTCATGATAAAATATGCTTAAATTTGACCTTTAGTATACAATCTACAGTTGTTAATTTATAAACTGAACTTTTTTTTAGATAATTAATTATTTATCGAGTTTAACTGAAAAAATATTTATTTTAGCAAGTATTTTTGGCATAAAAATATTTTATGTTATACTAGAATGTTCATCCGAAAAAGCTTTATCTCGAGGTCTTTGAAATTTTATTTCAAAGCTCGTTTATATGGAAATTTTATATTTCTATTTATTTTTCTTTGCAAAATCCTGAATTTATAAATCTTTTAATTGAAAAGATATAATAAAAATTTTACATGTAAGAATAATATGTTTATATATATTACTTAAAAAAATTAGGTTAAATTTCTGTGGGACAATATATTATCCAAAATCAGCAGAAAAAAATAGTAAATATAGATAAAATTTTAAAAAAATTTACTAGATATTTTTAATTTTTTGCCGCGTAATTCAATCATTGATAAAAAAAAATAAAAACATTCAAATAATTATAGAAACAAATGATAAAAATCAGAATAACATATATAATTTCAGCATAAATGATATAATTTTCACAAATATGATGATTATCCCGATTCTACAAATTTTTATTGAAACACATGTCGAAACCTAAATAATAAGTTTAATATTTAAATTAAAATTCAACTAGTAAAATAATAAATATTGACAGTAAAATTACTGAGAAACATCAAATATTTTTTTTCATTATCTTTAAACACATTAAAAAAAATGTTTCATACTCTAAACTGAAAACTGTTTGCAAAAAAATTTGGAATACAATTGGTGCTTCGAAAAAAAATTATTAAAATTGAATATATGAAAACCGATTGAAATAGTTATAATAAAACAATGTAAGATGTTGTCTATATAAAGACATACATTTTTTAGACTAAGAAATGATAACCGATCAGTTTAATAATGATTTTATTGTGATTTCAGCACAAAACCAAAGTGACTCAGAAAAACAACAAATAAAAGAAACAAGTTCCGAAAAACAAAACCTGCACGAGTTTTTCCTTGAAAACCATGAACCTTGGCTTATAAAATCATCTAAAAATAATTTGAAAACACAAAAAAAGAATGCTGGCAAAAATACACCAGAAAAAAATTACAGAAGATCAAAATATTATGACATCAAACCAATAATAATAAACAGAAAACCTAAAGAAGCCAAAAAGAGACAATCTAAACGAGAAACCACATTTGACTTTAAAAATACAAAACCAGAAAAAAATAAAGGAGTAAGAAAAAATTCAATTGAGAAGAATCATTTCACAACAAAAAATGAAAACCAAAATAGACAAGTTACTTCGAATTTAAGAAATCTGACAAATGAAAAGGAATTAGAAAAAAGCCAAAAAATGGAAAAGGAATCACAAAAAACTAATCTCAAAGAAATAAAACCAACAAATAATGATAAGAAAAATCAAAAATCCACTGAATCAAAAATTAGAATAAACGCAGAAGATAAAAAGAACAATAAAAAGAACTTGAAAATAAAAAAGGATTCAGATCAAGAAAACAAACAAGATGAATTTATTGCTTTAAAATCTGCGGAAGATTTTATAATAAAAACTCTTAAAGAAAATTTAAAATCAAGTATTTACATTATTGATGAATTACACATTATAATTGCATTTTTCGAAGAGGAATTATCAAAGATAAAGATTAATCTTGAAAATGAAAATTTTTCTATAGAAAAAGGGTTTGAACTGTAATTAAAGATCTAATCTTATAAATAATGCTTGGAAAGCTACAAATTCTCTAAATTTTATGTAATCTAAGGTGTAAGTAAATGATTTAAATATTTGGGATAAAATATTTTTGTGTGATTGGGAAGAAGAAGAAACATATTAGATTTAATAAATGGAATAAACAGTGTGGTTTACTATTCTTTTTTTAAATAGGTATAAAAGTAGAAATAATCAAAACAATTGTAAATCATTGTTAAATAGCAAATAGAAATCAAAAAAATACTAAAATATAGGAAAAAAGAGAAAAATATAAATTATTAATTAAAAAACTAAAGTCTCAATATATTTTTTTAATACCTATTAAAATCAAATTTTATTTTTAAATTATATATATTAATTAATGAATTAAACATTTTATGAATTTCAAGGATTTTTTTATAATATAATTTTCTGTTTTGTATCTTACTGCCACTAGATATATTCAAACCAATTGTATTTGTTGATAGTGAATCAACAGTTGCAGAAAAAAATATTTGAGCTATTTCGAAACAGATGCTGTAAATCTGATGTTTGAAGGGATAAAATATGTTAATAGGTTTTGTAAATGATATTTTTTTTCATTTATGTAGCTTCGTATTTTTAATTAACTTAATAAAAATTTTCTAATATTACAAATGATTCGAAGACAAGTCAAAACAAGAGTAGATTTTGGGACACCATTCCAAAAAATTTTAGTATCCACTAAAAAATTTTATCTGATATAAATTATTTTACTGGAATATAGTTTTTAATTTATTAGATTGTTTATATTTCAGTTACTAAATTATTTATATTCTATTTTTTTAAAAAAGACAAAAAATGTTAGTTTTTAATTTTTTTAAAATTACCTTTTTTTATTTCGAACATAACTAAGCAGGTTTGATCAAAAATAATGTAATGTTGAAAAAGTTAAATACTACTAAATATATTATAATAAAACCAAATTATGCTAAATTAACATATTTTATTGAATTTTATAATTATAGCTGTAATATAATAGGTATAACAATACTTTTCTTTATATGTATAAAGTTTTTTAATATTTACAGTTTTTATATTAAAAATCCCATGAGAAAGAAGATTATTCATGCATTTGCTCAGTGCACTAACCTTCGATTATTTGCCGTAATATAACTGTCGTAATTCAGTTGCAACAAACAATTTAATTTAACATTTTTAATTTATGAAATTACCAATATTTTCAGGTTTTAAGAATTTAATGTATTTGTTTTCGACTTTTTTTATGAAATAACTTTCAATCGGGTACCGTGTTCAAAAATAAAAATATAAAACTTTAGTCTATATTGTATTCGTTAAGTTTTAAATAAGTCGCTTTCATTATAGCAATGATAATAAGAAACAAACAATTATCCAGAGTTAAATAAATATTTTTCAAAAAAACATTCTCATAGTTGCATATTTGGATCGCAATAAAGATAAAGTTTGATATTATTGGGTATTTTAATAAAACTAATCTATTTGTGCGATTAGCTTGATTTTTTTGGCATTTTATTACTGTGAGATTATTGGATAAAAGTTTTATCTGTTTATATTAATAGTTTCGAGGTTGTGATCAAATTTATATTATTCGTTCAATTTGATCACTAAAAGGTTTAAATAAAGTCATATAAATAAATAAAACGAGTTTCAAACCATGTCTTCATTTTTTAACAACAAAAATAACTGCGAAAAGTCTGTTCGACCAAGAGGTCGTCCCAGAACATTCAACCATCATACGCTTAATTTATTCCTTATTTGCTTGATTCTAGAAAACAGAATCTAGAGCGCGATAATAATAATAATAACTACATTCTAAATATAAATAATATATGAATTTTTATAATGAATTTCTGGGTTTAATGGTCTCTTATAAATGATTAGCTATTTCATTTCTTGTGATACTTGAAATTATCATTTTTTGTGGTATTCGACGTTTTCTATTCTGATTTAAGTTTTAGGATTTTGATCATTTTTTTACTGATATCAATATTGAAAGGATTGATGATATTTAATCTTTTTGATGATTTTGTCTTATGATCATTTTTGTACGTCTTATGATTGGTGATTTAAAATTTCTAAAAATCTTAAAAGGCTTGTAAAATATATGTTCACCGAGTTTTAATGTCTTTCACAATACTCATAATATTTCTAGTTATGAAAGTCGGGCAAGCCGAAAGGCAGACCCGAAACATTTAATCATATATATTCTGAATTTTCTTCTTTCTATTTTTCTTACAAAAGACAAATCGGGCATCCTGATGATAATATCAAGTACAATCATATATAATATATTTAATTAATTGAAAAATAATATATATTTTTTTAGTTTTACAGATATATTTTCTTTCTTTGTTCTAATTTTGATTTGATATATTACTCTTTTTTTTATTGATGTAAGTGTTAATATTACAATCGATTTTAATTTGGAATTTAGTATGATCTACAATCTTTACTACTTGAAAAATATTGAAAACTACAGAAAAAACTTTGCTAAAATATCGAGCTAATACTATTGTCATCTTCTATTTTTAATATTTTAAAGGTATTTTTAGGTTTTTTTTATTAGAATATATTTTAATTTAATATAAATGATTATGTATTAAAAATATTGAAAATAATATATTTGTCACCTCCAAAATAAACATATATAAAAAAGAGTTAATAATTATTTTTCAATGGAAATTTTTTTATTTGTTATAAGTATTTTTTAAAAAAGTGAATAATTGCAATTTATTTTTTTATTTTTGATTTATCTTTTAAGCAAGAAGAAAGTTATATTTTTTACTTAAATTTTTAAATCGCATCGAACTAAGTAAAAAATAATTCTTTTGTCAAACAAAAAAGGGTTTTTTCTATATAGGTGATTACAACTCTTATAATTAAGCATGAAGACTTGATTCATATCCAATTCATAAAGCTATTAAAAACTACGAAAATATAATAACTTAGTACAGTATAAAAGGTAATTTGCTTTGTTTGCTTAAAATACATAGTAACATAATTCACTTTTTATTTTACATAATAAAAAATGCGTTCAAAGTAAAATTAAAAACATCTTTTGAAACAATTATAAATAAGAATTTTTAAAGATGTAAAATTATTCTAAAGACTTTTTGATCTTTTTTGTTAAGATAAATAAATTTATTTAGCATATTGTTGGATTCCGTGGAAAATATCCTAATGGCAAGATAAAAACTGTATAATGGTATTGACCTAATTTTTTTAAAAACTAACTTATTGGGCGCATATGCGGGTTTCAACTGATGTCTGCTATATTATTGCCTTGGGTTTCTTTTTTATGATCATTGACAGTTGGATTAATGGTTCTTAGCGCATTTATAGTTTAAACTAAATGCGATAATATGAATGCTTTATCATTTCAAGCTCTGTTTTAACTTTTTTTAAAATGGTGGCATCTAGTTGGGAAACCAATTGATCTATGCAAAGTACAGCAATATATTTACATTTTTGGTATGAGTTATCAGCATCGAGGCACATAAAAATTGGATTGGAGGGAAACAAGGATTTTTTAAAAACCATAAAAATTTTTTTTGCTAAAACATCAATTAGAATTTTTTTTACACATAAATTACATATAGTTTTTTTTACAATTGTAGATTTTTTTCTGAATCGATGTGTGTATAATGAAAATTTGCAAAACATTTTATATTGCAATTAAAATATACAAAGATTTATAGTTATTTTGTTCGAGAAAGGCGTTTCTCTGATATCGCAATACAAAAAATATGAATTTATCTTTTTTTGTAAGTGAATTTCGTTAATTCATCTTTAATGTTACAGCAGTCTTCTTTTCTTTTAAACATGATTCTACCAAAAATACTTATATGATTATTAGATTTAGATCATACTTTTTATCGATTTAGCACTTTTTTGCTTTTTTTACCAAGAAACACTATTCGGAAATGAATGTATTGAATATAAGTTTTTAAATAGAAAATTACACATCTATAATCTAATACCAGTGATAGTAAAAATACAAATTAAAAACAATTTTAGAATCTATTGAAATATTGTCTATAATTTATAAAAATATCGATTAAATATTCTTTATTCAAACCAAATTAACTATCATTTTTATTGTTTAAATATAAAAACTGCTAAATGAATATTGAAAATTTCTATTATTATCATCATAGGAACGAGATTGGTTAGGATGCTAGAGTATGTCGTATTTTATCATAAATAATACCACAGTTCTACAAATTAGCTTTGTTGAGCTAATCAATGGCACTGTGTAATGAATAGTTAAAAAAATAACTATAAAATAAACGGTAAAGGTTTTTTTTCGGAATTTTTATTTTTTCATCTTTATTATATATTAATTTGTATATTCCTAGATCATTAAAATTTGAGTTGAAAATCATTATTATATCAATTATATAATATATCGAAACTTTATTGTTTTATTTACTCACCATAAAGACTGTAAATAAAAATAAAAGGACAACTATAAATTTTTTTAAAGATAACAGTAGCGGTCTATATATGATAAAAAATTTTTTTTCTATCATTATAAATATAATAGATGTTTTTATCGTTAGAAACGGTAATTTTAGGTTTTACTATTAATAGAGAATTTTATTAAGTAGTTTTTTTAACTTAAAATCTTTTATTAGTACTTGTTGGGTTAGAGCGTACTTCAGTAAAAAAACAATTATTCTTTTTGTTGATTATTGGTTAAAAAGATAATATCAAATATTTTATTTTTAACATTTTAGAAATATTAGCTTGATTCTTTTTTTTTCTTTTCATATTGATATTTTTTAATCTATATGATTGATATCTTTGACGTGTTGTAAAGACTAAAATTTATTGAAACTTGAAATTTTGATAATCAAATTTTTTTGATTTTTAACAGGTTGTTTAAATTTATTGGTAAAATCTGTTCAATGAATAATAATAGAAAATGTGATTCGTTCTATAAACCAATTTTTTTGATAAATAGATAAATTTAATAAATGTATGTTTCACAAGAGTAAAAATATTTTTTTCAATTTTGATCAATTTCACTTATCCAACAATACTACAAATAATTATCTTACTTGGCTTTGTATTTTATTGATAAAACATTTTTAATTCGTTTTTTTTTCTCTGATACTTTTATGTAAATTTAGCAAAGTTTCTGTTTTTTTTTAGGTTTATGATGTTAGAATTTTTTCAAATACGAAGTTATGTGGTTTGAGGTCTTTTATTTCAAATTTTATAAATCTTTTAAATAAAAATTAATAGAAAATAGCTTCGATGATAGTAATAAAAAAGGCAGTGGAAAAAAAGCCCCGATTATTCAGTAAACAAACTTATATAATTTATGTGAAGATAACGTGTGTTCAAAACAACACAAGCTATCGAAGCATCTCCATCATTTTTTGGTTTGTTTTAAATTAGACAAAAAAAATTTGATAGCGAAATGGTAGAAAAAGGCTCATATTATATGAAAGATGGAAAAAATAAAAAAAAATTTAATTTTTTAGTTACAAATAATTTTTGATCAAAGTCTTAAAAAATTTTATATAATCTATTTTTTTTTCCAAAGAAACACAATAATAGAAAAAAAAATTATAAGATCAACAAAATAGCAAATAGACTGAATTTATCTGATTGTTTTTTTCAATTCTCAATTCTTATGTTTTTGATCTTATTTATGCTGAATTTGCAACGATTATATTTCTCAAATTCCCTTAATAATTGTATTTTAATGTATATTTTATTGTAATTTCAGTTTATTTATATCTTTCATACAAGAAATATTGGAAATCAACAAATTTAACTACTGCTAAAAAATATCTTAATCATTTAAATTTTTTAGCAATTCAATTTATAAGTTTTTCTTGATAATACATTGTTATATAAATTATATCGAAATTTCAAAAAATCCCCAATAAACCACCATTCGCTCAACATCACATGTTTTTTTATAATAAAAATGCCGAATAAATTTTTTAATGCATAATTGAGGTGATAAAAAAAGGAGAAATAATAATTTTTAAAATTTTTATCATTTATTGCAGCAATATAGCACCAAATACTTATTAAGAATCTCAAGTTTTGAAAGCTTCGAGAGAATAGTTACATTCTATCTGTAGAATACCAAGTAGAGTACTATTTCACATTGTAATTAATAATTTTTTTCAATTTTAATAATAAAAAACAATAAAGGTTAATTAAATATTTATATAATATTTTTTACCTATTAAAATTAACATTATTGAAAATATAATATAACTTGAGGAAGTTATTTGCATATTTGAATTTTTATTCGTATTTTTTGTCTAAAATTTGATAAAGTTTATATTTAGAAAGTGAATAGAAAGTAATATATTTATTTTTTAATCAAAGTAGATCTTATAAAATCTATTATAGCAATTGAATTCATATTTATCGGATGTTGTAAACTTTAAAGATATAATGAGAAAAAATATAAAAATTAATGGTATTGGCTACAGCAATAGTATCAGTAAGATTAATAATAATGATATTGGCAATAGCTGTAAAAACATGTAATTTGGATTTTTAGGAAGATATTTCTTATTCAATAAGTGTTTTAGAATTTACTTCAATTTCGATCATATTCTTATATACAAAACACAAACAAAATAAAATATGTGTATAAATATATTTTATCGCTTTGATATAAAATACTTCGGCATCAATACAAAAATTGTGATATAAAAGAAATATATTTAAAATATAATTGTTTTGATATAATGTTGTATGCAAAAATAAAGTGAGTAAAAGTAATTTTTATGTGTTCTTTTTTGATAATTAATTGTAATTTGATATTGAATCAGCTAATCTATAATTTGAACTGATTTGAGAAAAACCAAAAAATTTTAGTAATTACAATGAATGCACACAGTAAATAAAGTTACTCATACTATAAATATATTTATGTTTTTAAAGAATTTTGAAGAAAAATGATTCTTTCAATTAGAAAAAAAATAATAATTTGATATATAATTTAAAATAAGCACACGATAATGGAATTAAGACCAATTATATCATAGAATTATATTTTACCAAAAAATGGATGCCTGATGGTTACCAAAAATGACTGTGTGTATTGTTATAAAGCTTGAAAAAATTGAAAAAAAATCACGATTGCATAAAAAAGATTTGAAAATTTGCGGTATGATTTATACCACAAATTTAAAATAAATTTACTTATTTTTATAGAGAACTTATTTTGTAAGTTCGAAAGCATATTTTATGTTTAAATGACTTATTGCTGTTGCAAATTTTTATTTCTCAGTTTTTCTTTAGTATTTGCCTTTATTTATATTATTTTGTTTCAAAATTCGTTAAGAATAAATGGGAGTTTTATAAAAAAAATCGTTTAAAACATTTTTTGATCAAAAAATATACTTGGTTTTACAATATACGTTATCATAACATATAAAAATAAACAACATTTAATATAATCCTTTGATAACAGTAAAAAAAAATTTTGTTAAATATATAAATTTCGATTTAAATATTAAAAATGATATGATTTATGGGTATAGGCGCATTAAAAGAGTAAAACAATATTTCAAAACATTTGATATGAAATAGAGGATCAAACAAGTTTCCATTGCAGAGAAAAACTTGGGCTTTTAAAAATTAAAAATTTTCTTATTCATTATCTTTTACTAAAGAAACTTCTTTATCTTTCAAAATATTCGGTCGCATCTTGATAGAGAAATTCGCATGAATATAAAAATTTTGGCAAACAAAATCTACCTTTTTTGCAGCTTCTGGATCATTTTCTATATAAACGTATGTTTCTAATTTCTTTATAAGAGGCATTAAATCACGATAGATCCTTGATAATTTCTTAAAATCTTCATCTGGTCGTTTTTCCAAGCTAGAGCTTAAATAATCTTGCAAATACTGGTCAAAATATACAAGACACATGGATTTATTTTTTTTATATCGATTACAAATCGTTGGGACCTGAAGTGATGCCAAGTAACTTCGAACACATGTTGAAAAATTGAGCATTAAACTTTTAGGATTTGTCGGGAATTTTTGTAAGTTCTCGTTATAGGTTGCCAGAAGAGTAAAAATAAGGTTGTTTAATTGTTTTAATGAAACTTTTAGTTCTTTCCTGAAATTTTCAATATCTTGTGACTTTTTATTAATGAAAAAAATTACAAATATTTTCAAGTTAAACTTAAGGCAAGATATATGATTCTCTAAATATTCAAATACAATATTTTTTTGGTTCAGAAAATCCTCGATGCTATCTTCATATTTTTGAAAAAAAAATGAAAGGCTTATAGCGAGATTCTCTATACCTTTTACTCCATTCAAACCGATCTGAATTGATTTTTCGTAATCAGAAAGACAAAAATTACTTAAGCTGTTGATGAGGGAAAGAATAAAATGGTTCGAATAACCCAAATTATTGATTATATCCATATGTTCCTTTTCAAAAAAAATAAATTTTTTTGTTTTAATTTCATTCATTGGTGTTGATGTATGTTTTTGAACAGTTTTTAGATGTTTATTTTTCGACAAGGCATTCACTCGTTTGAGGTTTTCCAATGATTTACTTTTTCTTAAAGTTTTCCCTTTAATACTGCGCGTTCTTTTTGTGTCATAATTGGGAATGGTAGAAACAGATTCAGACGATTCTAGTATTAAAAAAAAACATAAAATTGCTAAACTTAAAGGCCAAAACATCTTCAAAATTTATGTTAGATTCTATTTATAGTTGTTAAAAAGTTTTATTCAATTTATTTGATTTATAAATGATATATTTGACGTATACCAAAATACCCAAGAGCTGTATCTAAGAAAATACTAAAAAGATGAAATAGAAGACTCTTTTTACAGATCAAGTAATGTCTGTCATCAACTTCAATCATACTTTTAAATTAATTTACTTTAATAAAAATTCATACAAATATTAATGACGCAGGAAGTAAATTAATCAAAGAAATTAAATATACAAAATATATATATTTTCGAGAAAATTAATTTTTATATAATTTATCTTAAAAAAATGTGTTGAGTAAACAAGTTTAGTGTATGAATAAAACTGGAAAATATTTTGAATTTTGTACTAAAATATGTTCTAAAGAAACCCATTCGATTAAATTTTTTGCATTGGCCTATTTTTTTTCATGTGTCAGACTTTGAATTCATAATTTCCAGCTTATAGAATAATGACGCTTTTATTTAAACTTGCATTTTAGTTACATTTTTAATATAATTATCATTCAACTGTTTTATGGTATTTAATTGTAAATTAAATTAAAAATTATTATTTAATGGTAAAAATATCACAATTGATAAATAAAATTAAAATAAGTTTGCTAGAGAACAGAGGGAAAAAATTAGTAATTAAAAAACAAATTATTTGATCAACTTCGATGAAAATACAATTTACTGTTGAATAATGTTATAAAGGCTAAATTATATATTTTTAAAATTTAGCAATTCTTTGTAATGAAATTTTGACATCTTAAAAAAAATCGAAAATTACATGTTTAAATTTGCTACCCATAATTATTATTTCATTAATTACAAAATGTAAAATTGATTCTTGGAAATATATTCTTTCAATCTGGTCAAAAAGTTCTAATCAATATTTTAAATAAAACCATTTATGATTAAATATTGTCTTATTTGCTCTTATGTAATATTTTCACTATTTCCAAAAAAAATATTATAATTTGAAATGATACATAAAAAAACAATAATATATCAATAAAATAACCGATTTAAATAATTTATTGTTTTTTCAATATATTGTAAAGGCATTGAAGTATCATTTTTTTATTTCGCAATTTATGAAAATAAATACATAAATAAAATAAAAATATAACAATCGAAATTTTCAATACCCATTCCAAAAAATTTTGCTTTGAATAAATAACATACATATATGTTTCGCCTTCTATATGCTGATGTCTATCAGAATTTTTGTAATTGAAAAAAAAATGTAAAAATTTGTGTATTGATTTTAAATAAAACATGGTGTATAATAGAAAATACGTAAATAACAAATGCTATTCACATCTTCCAAGGTTTTTATTTTTAATACCTTTATATGCAGAGATTTTATTGGAACATCCAAAAATGTTTCGTTACATTTTCTTGCTACTAATAAAGAATATTTTCAATTTTTTACAAAGATCAAACTATATATTTTGAAAGATTTGGAATTTTTATTTAAATACACAAACAAATTAATAAAATTTGTGGTGGATAATCGGGATGCGTCCTCTACTAAAGTATTCTTTAAATACGAACAGTATTTGGCATAATTAACCGCTTATACTTGCTCTAAACCGTCTCTTCCGTTCCTAGAACCTGTTCGCATAAACTTGAAGTTCTTAACCGTGTCATTATTTTGGCAATAGGTATTATTGTGATTGTTATATGTATATTATAAAAGTATTTTTTTGTCTAGGTATTTATATTAATAACCAATTTATGTTATTAAATATTTGTGGTACTAAATATGTACCACACACCCAGTATCAATATTGGACTTTAGTATGGTGTTTTTTCTGTGCAGAGAACAATACAAAATTTAACGCATTTTAGAAATTTTGATTGTAAAATAGAATTTCGTCTCACAAATATAATATAATATTAAAATTTATATTTTTTTATAAGCATTAATAGATTTAGTTACAAAAACATGATAATTTTGTTTACTGATTACTATTTATTTCTTTCAAAACAATTTTTTAAAAAAAAACAGTTTTAGAGATTCTTTTGAGTTTTAATTAGTTTCTAAAATGCTTTTATAAATATTTAAATTTAAAAATCATAATTAATATTCGTAGAAACTGTCATAGAAACATCAAAAAATTATAATAACTAATTATTTTCTGTTTTTTTCACTATTAAAAAAAATACAATTCTGGATTAATGATATACACAATATAAAAGCTTATATTCGTGTTGCGGTATTTCCCGTATAGATTGCCAATCATAAGAAAAAAATTATAAAGATATATTGATGAAGAGATTATTAAAAATATTCATGTAGCTCATGGGTGATAATTTTTTTCATATTGACAACTCGTTTATGGTTTTAATTTTCTCGCAGAAACCGCAATGAAATATGATATTTTTTATATTCGCAGTTTTATGTATAAAAAATTCAATTTCTCGGTTTCTTTAGGCAAATTTTTACCCCTATTATTGGGGCGTTCATATGATGCAGAAAATATTGTTTCTGCAAAAACATAACAATAAAAACAAAATATCAGGATAATAATTTAAATCTTGAAAAGTTTGTCTATTTGTAGAAAATATTAATTACGGAGAGATATAACTATTATTTATACTATTTCGTTTACGATTATATTTTTATTTATGAAATAAAAATATTTTTTTTAAACTACTTTATCATCAGAAAGAATGGTTTTTTTCCCAAACTACTTTTGATATCATTCTTCAAACTAATACCAATCAATATACAATTTTGCTAGTTTGAGCTAGTTTTTTTAATTGCCGTAAAAACTTAATTGCAAGATTTTGTGTTTATGGGGCAAAATAATGTTATATCAATTGATCAAAGATATAAACGTTTTTTTACATAAGTATATTAATTTTGCGCTTTAAATATCGGTAGTATAGATTCATGACAGCAGAAAACACTTTTTCGCTGTACCATTTATATCTTACTAATGGGTCAATAGCAAGAGCCCAATACAAATGATTTAAATGTTATAGTTATGTGTAAATGTAGCTTATATTACTGAATATACACGCAAGTATCTATTTTATTTAATGTAATTTGGAACAGAAGTTTTTTTCAATTATTTAATTTACTTTAAATATAAATGATTTGTGTGAGAATATACATATCACCAGCTAAAACATTTCAAATACAATCCTTATATTGCTAAAATCTATTATCATGAAATACTATAAATAACCCATGAAAATATTATATAAAAGACAAATTGATTATAGCCCGAAGGAAAAAAAGGAAAAAAATGAAAAAAAATAATAAAGAGAAGAACAAGAAAAAAATTGGGTGTTCAAACGATTTTTTACCAGCAAATAAAACTATTAAAAAACAATTTTTAACTTTCTAAGGTATTTAAAAATATTTTTACATCTACTTTACAAATCTTGTATAAGCAGTCTTTTCTTCATCTTTTCACGACACGCCTGAAAAAACGCTTTCTCAGATAAATCACCGCAAGAATGCAAGATATTTTCATATTATTAAGATATCACAAATTTTAAAATTACAAATTATTAAAACTCGTTTTATTTTTTCCACTTTCACGTTTTAAACATAATAATTTAATTTTTTCTATTGTGCATAGAAAATGTTTAAGTAATTAAAAAAATAAAAATAATAATATTTAAGAATAGAATACATCCAATATTGGATTTTACAGACAAAAAGGGTTAAATGTAAAAAAAACAAAAATGAAGTATAAAACAATTTAAACTATTGATTTTTTAGCATTAAACCCGCGATATTTTTTTCTGTATTGTTTCAATCACCAGATTCTTTTTTCAAATTTTTCAATTCGGTTATATGCCAAAAAGCAATACATTATATTTCTTTGTAGTTTCTTCATTGTCAAGACATTACATATATATTTTTTCCGTGATAGAAAGCATTTATAGAACTTATACAATATTATTTTTATTATTCAATTTTGAACAAAAGTTGTAAATATAATAATTTTCCTTTATAATCTATAACTAAAAAAATACTTTTCAATATATGTTTAATATAGCACTTATGGCATAATATATGCAAAAAAGTTGTACATAATTTCTTATATATAACAAAGTCTTAATCATTCCATTTGTTGTATGCGACCAATTAAATAACTATACAAAATTTTTTCGGTTTAATATTTTTTAGTAATTTTTTTGTTGTGTAAATCATTAAAAAAATATATAAATGTATATATCTTGTATGTTGTAATTGAAACAAAATTTACATTACAGAACGTCAAATCACGGCATCGATATTTTATAATATAATAATAAGCTTTGCTATTCATTGTATAAATCGAGTTTATCTCTCGAAAGTGCTGAACAATTAAAGAAAATGTTTTTTACCGTAGAAGCGTTGATGAGCGACATAAAGGGAATCGAATCATTCTCGAAATCCTTTATATATATTTATCAGCGATTATCTTGGTCTTTTACTGCGTAGTAAAAAATTTTCAGATACACTAAAATGAGCAGAAAAATATTCAAACAAACTTTTTAACAACACTTATCATTAACAAAGTGAATTATAACATTATTTTTTTACAAAATTTGTATTTTATTTGTGTAAAAATATTTATATATAAAAAAACTTTAAAATTTATCCGATTATAACTATTTCCTTATTAATATATTAATCTTCTTATTTTACGCAAATCCTAAAATTATGTATTGATAAAAATGCGAGAAATTTGAGTTAATATATGCGAAAAAAGAGATTTTCCTGATTTTTTATGATTGATTTTTTATTGTTGGATTTACTCAATATTGTTTACACTATTCATGTTCATTTTATTACATCTTTTGGTAAAAAAAATTCAAAGATTGTATTCTCAATGCGAATTAAACGAGCAAGTTTAGAGATAAAATTTTCATTGTAGTAAATATGCATGCATACATACATATATATATATATATATATATATAATTTGTCCTTTAAATAATTTTGTGCCTTTTAATAATAATTATTATAACTTAATACGATTTTAATCTGAAAAACCGTGTATGTAAATAAAATTGGCTAAAATATAATCGATATAAAAAAATTTAACACGTAACATATATACTTTATCTTTATAATATACAAAATATAGCAAGAAACTGATACAAAATTATATAAAACTAACTAAAATAATAATTTTAAAATGAAGAATGTTTATTAAATGGCATTTTTACTTACTTAAAAAAATTTTCACATTTTTTCTATGTTGTTATTAAATTTAATTTTAAAAACTTTAAAAATGAAAAAAGAAATTATTTTACTGTAAATAACTTAGTTTGAATTATAAAAAAGACTGTATTGTTTTTTTTGTATATTCAGAATAATCTTTTACATGAAATTTTACAATTCATCTAAATCAAAGAGTATTGCTAGATTTTTGTAACTGAAACATAAATATATATCGTAAAAAATTTTTTGTTCATTTCAATATAAAAAAAATAGTAAAAATTCTTTCGTCTAAATTTTTTTAAATCAATTTCATATAAAATACCAATAATATGGTCCAAAATGGGTAATTTATATTACAAACGGCGTATTTGCGCTGTATTTTGCGCATTGTAGAGAATAAGATATGATTTCTTATAAAACAATATTTGAAAAATCATAGAAAAAATATACAAGGCGAGAAAAATATAGAAAAAGTGCTAAAAATGTTTTTTAGTCATTTAATTTTTTTAATTGTTTCGTCCTTGTATAAAAGACCTTTTTAAAATTTAAGTAATATGAACTAAACCAAACTCGTCGTTTGCAAAATGAACACAGATACTTCAACTATTATTTCTGCAAGGTACATAAAAATATGCTTCAATATACAAAAAAAACAGTAAAAATAGTAAATATATAATAGATGCTTTGTCTATTATATTTACAAGTTTTTTATGACACCCATATTTGAAATTTATTGGGATTTACTAAAAAAAGCAAAACATAAAGAAACTTATCAGACATACATTTGCGTACAAAATTTATTGGTTCATATTATATAGATAACAATGAAAACAAGCAGAAATTTCTTCGACCAAGAAAAAAATATGAAAATATATCTTTAAAAGTTTAGTTGTGCAATGATCATTGAATGCACTTAAGAGATTTTATTTATGTTCTATTATTTTATACATCTGTATAAGTAGCTAAATTCAACGAATAATAAATTGATTAAAGGTTTTTTGTTTAATTTTAAAATATGTAAATAAAAACATGTCGAAAATAACTGTTTCATCTGGTCGAAATTATAATATCTGTAGAATTGATTGTTACATAATTTTTACTCTTCATTAATATACACTTAAAATGTTCTAATCATAAACCAATTTATTTAATAAAGATTTATGATTTATATATTTTTCGTCGCTTCTCATAATAAATTTTGAATTGCCGTTTTTTAAGGAATTTATTTTTTGTATTTTTATTTGTGAATGATTTTTTTTGAATTTTACACATACGAGGAAAATAAATTTTCATAAATCTACTTGATTCATATGGCATATTTATAAAAAAGATATTTTTTTCTATAATTCAATTTTTATCGATTGGATTTGTTATATTGGATGCAAAAGAAAAATATTTAAATTTCTTGTATTCATTTTTTCAAAATAATGTAAATATAAATATGTTAAAAATTTTTGTTGTTCAACGAAACTATAAAAAAACAATTAGAAAGATTAAGAATAGTAATAATAGAATATAATTTTTTAGTGTCAGTAAATAAAGTTTTTGTTAGCGAAATAGTTTTCATATATTGTGGAAACTATTTAAATATTTATTCTGAAGAAAATTGCACTAAAAAGGTATTTTTTAAAAAATTATTATTTTTATTTTAATCTTATAAATATTTTGTATTTTTCAATTTTTAGAAAAGCTTTTATTAGTTTAAGCATAACTATTTAATTTGTTATATAATATATATAAACCTTTTATATTTGAAGCGTGCTATAATAGTAAGTGAAGAAAGATTGCATCAAGCCGATATTCCTTTCTCTGTAAATGTAGACATGAAATCGATTAAGTTTTCGTATTTTTTTTCCTATAAATTTCGAAATTACAATTAACTTCAGGAAAAATTATAAATAAAAGAATTATGATTGATGGTGGTTTAATGACAGATGAAAAGTATTGAAAAAAACATAAAAAAAAATTAGTGATTCTGAATCATCTTTTTATAGATGTTTTTCCGTTGGATGTTAAAGTGCATTTTAACTTAATAATATTCTCTGATAAACAAAGACTACATGATAAACTGCGCATCTAGAATATCAAAAATGCAACAAATATGGCATATATTAAAATAGTAAATTTTATTATTGTTTATACAACAAGAATGTATAAATTTATTTAGTTTATACACAATAGTGTTATACGACACTAAAATATTGTTTAATATAAATCTTTTTTACAATAACCTTGACTTTTTATTTTTTAACAATATATAATCATGTCTTTATCATATGGTCTAACACGATACTTTCTTTTGTGTTATATAGTATATTTTTGAAAAAAATATATTTTAAGATAGATTCATATTATTTTATTTGTCGAAGCTTATGATTTTTTTAATGTTTTAAATAAATGAAAATAAGTAAATATAAATTTTTATGGATAGATTATGAAATTGATAAATTAATTTTTTATTGTTTCATTTGATTTTTAAAATGAGAAAGGCTGAAATGGTTTAATATATATATAATTTACAAATAATTATTTTTGACTGTTATATTTGTATGCAGATTCTGGTAAAATTTGCACCATTATTGATAAAAACATGTTTTAAATTAGGCTGAAAGAGTGCAAATTTAAAATGATTTGTGTTTTTTACTTTAATCTTTAAAGATTTATATATATATATAAATATGTAATTTACAACATAATCAATCTCCTAATATTATTATCTTGAACCTACCTTGATAAAAAAAAATTTGGGGGTTTCAAAAAAAATCTGCCTTCAAATTTATACTGTATTTAATATTATTGCTGTGTCTATTTATTTATCTTTGTTTTTTTTACTTCATCATCATTTAATTTTTTCTGTTTATGTCTTTTGTAATTTTATATAATAGAAAAAAGGTTGTAAATACTCACAAAGAGTTTTAAAAATTATCCATAAAAGCACTATTTATATCAAGTTTATGTGTATTAAAACTAAAATTATTTTTTTATAATTAAAAACAATTATTCATTCAATTTTTTTGGTGAATTAAAAACGAGAATATTTCTTCGTCTTAATAAAAATAATATAAATTATCAAAAAAAGCAAAAATTTACTTACTATTTGCGCTATAATAAATCACAATATAAAAAAAGATGCGATATACTTAAAAATTTATTAAAGGGAAAAACCACGCAAAAAGAAAAAACCAACTTACTCGATGCATTTTAATTTTAAGATTAAAATTTGTATAGAACTTTAACGTAAGGCCTAAAATTGTAAACATACAATTTTATACTTTTTATAATATAAGCTCAGAATTATGTTGCGCTAAAGAAAAACTAGAAAATTTAAGAAGCAAGTTTTTTGTGCATTAGTATAACTAACTATAAAATAAAAAATACAATTTTCTGAAATACGAAAAGAAAAAACAACCTCTAGTTCAAATTTATATAAAAAAAATGTTTAATTTTTGACTTATAATTAAATTCAAGTTTTAAAAACATGTTGATATGTTTTTAAATATATAATAAGTTTATTATGTTTAAAATTTATGTAAATTATTCATTAGCATCAATTAGCAGTATAACCAAATATTTACATAAACTTTAACTACCTTTATTGGTCAGCATAAGTAAATTTGTTGTTTTAAAAACTTGTAAACACATTGAATATAGTTCGATTATCTAGATAGGCATAAAAAAGTGATTTTTTTTACAATTTGATTTTTATATATATTGACCACGTTTAATTATATTTAAAATGTAAAATTAAAGGGCTATTCTAATGTTTTACTCAAGATTTTAGTTTTGAATTACATAAAAAAATGAAATAATAAAATAACAATTTTGATATATGCATGATATCAAAAATATAATTTATTGTTTTTTTATTAAATAAAAGTTATTATAACATTGTTACATATAAATTTTGTCTTTATAATTTTTTGTTTTTATTATCTATTTTTACTATTATTGGAACAATTGAAATTTTAAATTTATAAAATATTATATTTTAGTTAAATATGAATGGAAGCTTTATGTCGAATTTTTTAAATTTATCTAAGCAAATTATGCATATATAATTCGCATATTTGACTTTTTAATTGTTTAAGTTTATATAAAAAAAATTGATGAAAAATCTTTTTCAAAAACAAGAAAAAAAAATTAATTTGCTTTATGATTATACAATGTTTTAAACCCACTTAATGGCTCTTTCTGAAATATAAGACGATATGTAATTTTGAAATCAATGCCCAAAATTATTTTTATGATTTATGGTGGAAATAAAATCCTTTCATAATCTATTATAGAGCATGGAGCTCAATACATTATATGATTAATAAATTGTTATCGCTGAAAAATTTTAGATCTTTTTGCTTAACAAATTATCACAAAATTTATGAACGATATTAAACCTAACAGTTTTTAAAATATAGTTAATAGAATCTTTTTTGTATTTGGCGTTTTAGGTTGTTGATATGACTTTCTTCTATAATCAATGCGCCACAGAGAGTATGATTTGGGATGTTTCCTGAAATTTTAGCGTGGTGCATGGACGGAGTTTTGTAGGCGGTACTATTAAGTACCATAGAAAGAGCGGCAGAACAGGGAAAATTTTCCTTAATTTTACTCGTAGTAGAACGATACCATATAGGTGGGGTATAAGGTACCTGAAGTTCGGCATCATCAACGCAAAGAGGCCGTAGATTTCTCCGGAAATGCGCTGCCAAGCATAAAGATGGAATGTGTAGAAAGAAAATGTTACCAAGTCGTGAACGGTAACCAGTCTAAATAAATCCAAAAGCGTAAATAAATATTCGTTGTTTTTTTTAATATCGCTTTCATATAAAAAATCTGTAAACATAACATAGAATAATTTTTGACATGAAAAAAGCATATTATTTTCTAAATATCATGCTATTTATTTTTTATAATATTTATAATTATTTGTGCCTTTATATAATAGAAATTTATTAATTTTGCCTATTTATATTTTAAATATTATTTAAAAAGCAAGTTTTTTGGGAAAAAAGAAAATTATGAAAAAAATATGACATAGATATGTATGTAGACTGTTTCTCGTTGTTTATTTTGTATCTATATTTTATTTTAAGTATATATTTTACATTTTTTTGATGTATGTATTAGTTGTGTTTAAGTGTGAGTTTTAAAGTAGATCTTGCTATGTTTTAAAATGTATTTTATGTCTTTGTATTAATTATTTTTTATGCACAAAAAACTAACAGTTTTTTAAAGATATAAAAAAAAATACATTTAAGTTTTTGTTCCAAATAAAACAGAATTTTAATTTTAGCTTATTCGGCAAAAAAATAAAAATCTAAAATTTTCATCTGGATTAAAGAAATTGAAGCTAATAAAAAAAAAATCAAATTATAAGGTCTAATTTAAGTTCAAAAAAATTATTTGTAAATATGTATGATCACTAAATTTAAAAAAGTACCACTTATAACAGTAAAGATGGAGTTTTATAGCCAAAAGCTATCACAATACTTTTTTAAAAAATATTAGCTTGATTTTTATGGATATTTATCGCTACAGAATTTAATAGAATATTCATATATATTTAATTTGTAAAATTTTTCTGAAAATATTTTTAAAAAAACATAGAAAAAAGGATTAAATAAAAAAAATAGTATATTCATGGTTTAAGATCAATTTTATCTTTTTTATATTCTGTTTAAACTTCATCAAAAATTGTTGTTGTAATAATCTAATTCTTTTTTTTATGACACAACCAAGATACTAAGTTTTTATTAGCTTGATTTGCTAAAATGATATTATTTAGTGATGAATTTTTGTAGATTTTATAGTTATATTAGAAAAAAATGTTTCTAATCACTAAGATATTAATTTTCATAGATTCGTCATTTTTGCACATGAAACAAGATTCAAACAAAAAACTTAAATTTCTATCCTTTATTATGCCTTAATTATTTTGGTTGTCGCTAATCTACAGTATTGTATAGATTTAAACATAATTTTTATAAAATAAATATTTTTGTAGTTCTCAATGAAAATAATTTGTTCATTTGTAATTTTTTTAATTGGTATTATCACTTGTATGAAAATAACCTTCATCACATCGTCAGATATTTTAGGTGTAAAAATTCTGTTAAAATTAGAAAAAAAAATTTATGCGTTTAAAATTGATTTTTTATATTTTTTGCGATGAATTTTCACTTACTATTATCTTGTCTCTTTCTTCTAATTCGCAAATGTCCAATTTGGAAAAGGAGTCTTGTTTTGATTGTTGTTAGTGTCTTCATGGTAAATTATATTTGATATTTTTAAAGAAAAATAACATAGCTTGTTATTTTAAACTTATTTTCTGCGAATTCAAGATTTTCTATTCCCTTATTTTTGAAATACCTACCTGCAGAGAATCCGTTTTTCTATAACATAATTTTTATAATTATATAATCTCTGTTTAACGCTTTTTTAAATAAATAGTGCATCTAAAAATTATTTAATTGATATTTTGCGCAGTTTTTGACAATTCCAGCATATGTAATGTCTTATATTTAGACAAACAAAATTTTATAGTTATAAATAAAATGTTTTCTTGAAGATTTTTGCAAAATAGTTCTTGAAATAGTTTAAATTATATAAGTGAGAAAAATATAACACATATAAAATTATATAATATCATGTTATCTTTTCTCGTTTTTGAATGAAAAGTATTTAGAATATGAAGAAAAGCATGTTTTTATTATTTTGGGTAACTTATTCTTCTATTCACTATTTATCTACTTAACTTTAGACAAACAGTTAATAAATAAAGAATATATTTATACAATTTAAAAACTTAAAAGAAACGATATTCGATTATTATCGGCATATTTACATGATAATAGAGATTGAGATATCATTATAGATAGATTGTAAGGGTTCGGTATATATTTTTGCTTTTTTATTGTGTCAAAAATTTTATTTTTAAGATTTTATAATTTACAATCTTGTTTTCAGTTGTCTAAATCTACGTGGTTGTTTATTCTACTCATAAAACACATCAAAAACATATGGACAATTTTTTGTGTTTCATATAAAAATTTTCAAATTTTATGTTCTTTTATTTATAAAAATCGTTATAAATACGTGTATTGAATTATAGAAGACTTAACGTATTTAATTTACCTATGATTTGTTTATCAATCAAACAAAAAGTTGAATAACAAAACACTTAAAAATATATAAAAGATGAATAAATTGTTATCTCGGTGACAAAACACTTTTTTCCATGTGATTTAACATCTTAATATAATTTGAAAGGTTTTTAAGCGTAAATTTTAACTTTGATAATAATGAAAAGAATAAGATGAATGAAAGCATAAAAAGATTATAATATTGTTAAATTTAAATTTAAAAAGACTTTAATCAAATACCTGTTTTTCAGTATGCAAAATCTAACTATATTAAATGGTTTTTATGACGTTTAGATTTGATATATGATATTCTTCGTTAAAAAATCTTTGATTTGCAGTAATTAAAGGCGTATTGATGCTTGATAAACATTTTATTTTAAATATAAAGATTAATGACAAATTATTTGGAAATTAAAATCATTTTTTGATTAAAAAAATATGCAATGAAATCAAGAGATCTTTATTTATTTGATTTATTGATTGGCCATCAAAGGTTATTGTTATCAACCGACAAAAGTTTCAATTAAATATGCTTCAAAATTTTAATGTTTTGTTTACTTTTAGCCAAATAGCTGTTCCAAAATTTACTATGCATTTATACATTAAAGAGATAATTTAGTAAATTTATCATTTTAATTGGTTCAAAGCTATTATTTGTTATTTATTATTTATTGCTATTTTATTTAAAATTTTTCTTAAGTATTATTAAAGATGGTACAACGATGTAAATTATTAAAAATTTTATTCTAATATTAACTGTTATATCATCTTAAAACCACTGGTTTAATGAATTCCAAGTATTCTAAAATTCTAGCATCAAAAGTTTTTTTTGACATTCCCAAATAATGAGTAACGAAGTAAAATGGGTTAAAACAGAAGAAAATGGAAACATAAAAAGATTATATGAATATGCAAAAATCGACCAAATAGAATTATACAAATGTCCAAACAACATTTGTTTGATAAAACTTATTGATTCTGATAGTAGATATGTGTTTCTTGATGTATGTAAAAATAAAAAAATAATGAAGAACCGATTTTTTATTGAGGGGAATAATAAAAAAATTGGGCTTCCATTTAATTTTGAAATTATTGAAAAGGCAAATTCGAGTGAGGAGTATATTTGTATTATTAAGATTTTAGGAAAGTAATATTGGAATTTAAATTTAAAGGAAACAATTTAAAAATTATATATTTTTTTTATAGTACATTTTTTTAACAGAAATGTTAATGAATTTTTTTATAAATGAAAAATTATGAAATTGAATTATTAAAGTATTTGCAATAACGATTAAAAAGGACTTGGATAATTTTTAGAGGTCTATAAAATTTATAATTTACTAAAATTTTTTATTTTTCTTTCAAACAAAAAAATATATTTAAGTATTAAATACAAAAGAATTTATTTTTAGGTTGTTTCTGTAATCTTTAAAGAGTAAATTGTAAGGAATTCAAGTTAAAAGCTTTTTTTAATTTGATGTTAAGAAAAAATTCTTTAAATGATATGTTATGATTTTATTTACAAAAATAAATTAAGAGTTTTTGTACCTTCAAGTTACTGTTATTAAATAGAATAATACACTTTTTAGGTGTAAAATTATCGTTTGAAAAGAATAAAAATAAATGTTAAACAATTTAAAAAATAGTCACTGAAATTAAAATTTATAAAACAATTTAGATTGTAATAAAAGGAGTATAATATAATAAAATATAGAATTCTTGTGACTTATATACATCTGGATTTTATTTCTATGCTTATTTTACACGTTTTAAAGATTAGTTCTGTTATAAAAGCATATTACAGTTTAAAACAAATTAATGAACTTTTACAGCAAAAATCGCATAAAAAAAGTATTTCCATTAAAATAATATTCAAAAATGTAAAATAAATACTAAGTAATATTATTTTTTAATGCAAAACATAGTACAAGAATATATGTTTGTCAGTGTAATCACAGATCTATATGTTTTGATTTCTAAAGATCGTGTAAACCTATAAATTCTATAGTGATAGAGATTTAATCTAATAAAAAAAATTATAGATGTCTGTTATATGCCAACATTTGAGAGAGGAAACTAATTTTAAAGTGTTATTTTATGCTAATTTATTTCTGATTGATATTGAACCAGTTTTAATAGAATTTGATGTTTTTACATAAATGAAATACAATAAAAAAGTTATGCTAAAACTATAAAAGCAATCTTGTTAAAAATAATAAAAAATAAATGTTCAGCAATAATTCTTAAAATTTTAAAAATAATAGATTTCAAATAACTATAATATTGCATATAATAATATAAATAAAACCAATTCTATTATTGAATTGCATTTACCAAGTAAATGGATATCCGATGGATACAGCAATGTCATTAAACACATAATGCTAAATGAAAATTCTGAAAATTTATAGGTTACATGAACAGGTCAAAATATTATTCAAATTTGAGTAAAAACAAAGCTATTTAAAAAACTTAAATTTTAATCATCTAATGATCCAAAAAATTAGTTTTGTTAATTTTGTAATGTTATTTCTAGAGGATCGCAATATTAATCAATTCAAAAGGCTTAAATATAATATCTGTGTGTTAAAATAGTTTAATAATTAACAAAATAACCTTGAAAAACATAATTATTGATAATGAAAGACCATAGAATTTTTAAATTCGAAAAAAGTAAGTATAAGATATATTAAAGATTCATTTAAGTACAAAGGATAAACACTAACTGATCTACATAAAGAGAAGAAAGAAAAAATAAAACATAAAAATAAATAGAAGAGAAAAAAAGAGAAAGAAAAAAAAGAATAAGGAAAGCAAATAAATTATTTTTTAAAAAAAGAATAAGCGAAAAATATAATTAAATATATAAACAAAAACATTTTTATTCTATATAATCAGTATCTACATTTACAGTTGGATATGGCATTTCTCAATGATAAATTAATCACTAAGGTTGGATGTACGGGTACTCCCACGAGGTTTGTTCGACTTTCCATTTTTAGATATATCGTAAGAATTATTCATTTACTCGATCCAGTTTATTTAATAAAGCCATTTAAGCTTTTTTACTGTTTGTAAAGCACCAATCACTTTTCTCATCAAAAATTATCAAAATACTTAAACTTCATTTATCAATCTTAACTTGATAATTTGCATCAAGAAATGATCAACTTTAATTCTTTTTGATCCAAACATCGATAAAATATTGATTATTTTATCATTGTGCAACATTATATCCAACTACTAATATTTTTGGTTTGTTTTTATTATCTTATTTTCAAGCTAATACATTGCTGTTTTTTGTTATTTAAAAATGTGTTTGGTATTTTTTATTATTGATAAAAGTTTTAATTTTTTAACCAATTTTCATTTTTTATCGGTGATTTTTAATAATTGAAAAGCTTCAATAACTTCTATAAATAAAGCTAATCGTGTGAATGATAATTATTTTGACAAAACTAAAAACAGAAAGTTTTTTTGGTCTCATGGAAGGCTCCGCACATCCAATCTTATATTTTTTTATGTTTTCAGCATCAAAAATTTTTCTTTTGATATTCAACCTGTTTGTGTACTCACCATTTTTTCATGAACACGAAACATTAAGAATTGTCCAAAGTCAAATGTTTTTATTTAGTAGTTATTTATATTTTTAATGTGTTTTCATCCATTTTTACAATATGACATGTTTTGTTTATCTTTTACATTATTTTATCAAGTAAAAATGCATATAAAACAAGTTAACTAACTTGGATTTAATAAACCAGAAATGCATGTTTTTCATACATTCTATTTAAATAGAACAATACTATTTTATTGTTTTCATCATAATTTGTGATACTTCTGTCGAGATATCGATGGATGATACGTTTGTAGGAAGGTTAAGTCTAATCTAATGTCTATTAACTGACACATACTATTTATAATAAGATATTTGAGAAGGTATTAATTTAATTTTCTTTTAATAATAATTCAGTACTAGATTTTATTTTAAAAGTAAAACGAACAAATAAATATGTTCATGCAATTTTCTGTTTTAACTCTTTATGCGACTATTGTAGATCTAACCAGTGTGTTTGTAGCTCGGCTAAAAAAACTATGCGAACCGCACTTTCAAATCGCAAAATATTTTTCTAATTTACGAATGTGTTATAGGTATTTTTACATAATATAATCCACTATTAATTTTTTTGTATTCCTTATCTCAAGAACATTTTTTGTTTATAACATGGGTAGATTTAAGAATAGAAATGTGGAAAACACTTTTTTTATGCAATTTTCATTAAAAAATTTAATTCACGAAAAAATTTTAGTAAACAGTTAAATAATTTATTAAATTTCTTTGAATGATATTTTTGAATCTTAATTTTTATTTAGAATGCTTTTTCTTCTTACCAATAATCTCATCGAAAAGTCAATTTTTAAGATAAAGAACCCAAGAAATTATGAACGTCTTTAACTGAATCTATTCTATATTTGGCATTGGTTTTTTTAGTTCCCACATGTATAGAATAAAATTTTTCGTTTTTCTCTCCAACTCTAAACAAATCCTCATCGGTTTTATCATCACCCATTGCCAAGACAAAATCGTATTTTTTTTCAACCATGCAACTTTCAGCAAATGTACCTTTGTTGGCGAAATTCAATCGCACTTCGACATAACATTTTCCTTCGACAACAGAGACATCTTTATTTTTCTTGAAAAACTTGACTAACGCACTTTTTAAAGATAAGACTTGGTTCTTCACAATTTTAGGGTCACACTTTCTGTAGTGAAAACATATCGACGTATCTTTTTCTTCAATAAAAGATCCTGGCGTTCTTTCAATGAAAAACTGTATGATATTTTTTGCAACAGTAATCCAACTATCATCAAATGTGTTGGTAGACCATTTTCCGTCTTTTCTCAAGCATGTTCCGTGTTCAGCAGAAATCTCGATTGATTTGTCCTTGAACCAATCGTCGATGTTTGATCGGCCTCTTCCAGTTATCAAAACAACTTCGTTTTTTTGGTTTTTTGATAGTTTACTCAGTAGATTTAATATTTCTGATGTTGGTTTAGCGTCTTCCACATTTTCTGTAATTGGAGTAAGTGTGCCGTCGTAGTCTAAAAATATCAAAGCTTTTTTAGACTTAGAATATGCTTCCTTGATCTCATCTATGTTTTTGGATGTTTGCTGATTTTTATTTAACGATCCTTGATTTTTTTCTGCCATCATAGTATGAATAAATGACTCCTTGTTTTTAGTTTTTGTTTTCTTGAAAACATGATCGTATATTTTTTTTCTTTCCGCTTTAGTTGATGTTAGCAAGGTTTTGATCAGCAGCGAAATACTTTCCAAATCTTTGGGATTCGCTTTTGAAATTCCTAAAGTTTCGTTAAAAGCTGCAAACGAACTGCAAATTACTGGTGTGCACTCTGTTTTATGCAATTGCATGAAATTTAATATGTCCTTACCAAGTACATCTCTCTCACACAAGAAAAGACCAAAGTCAGCGGCCTTTAAAAATGTTATATATTCGCTGTCTGTTTTTGGTCTGTAAATCTCTATTTTTGCATCTTTTTTCTTCTGTTTGATAAACTGTATTATTCTTTGGTTTTCAGATTCTGTTTCAAAATCAACATAATTTTCGCAATTTTTTTCTATTAGTAGCAATACTATGTCATTTCCATATTTGGTTATATAATCGTGATAAGCAATCAGTGTATTTGTGTGTGCTGCTCGGTTGAATTGATCAGCAACTGAAACTACAATTTTTTTACTGTTGTACTTTTTCTTGATTCCTTCTAAATATCTATTATCATAACACTTTTGTAAATCAGATGTTAAATACAAATGCTTGTATTCGCTAACTAAAAGCCGTGTTCTGTGGTTATCAATTTCAACTGTAGATCCGTTATCAAGAAAAGTTGGTGAAAAATAGTATTGCAGTGTCGTTGTAAAATTGTCCATATCATGTTTGTTTAACATACTGATAGATTCACACAGCATTAAAGATTCGATTATTTCTTTTGGTTTGAATAGACTTCTGAACAATTCCACATTTGGAAAAGGACTCAAGCAATACATTCCTACAAAGATATTTTTGTTTATTTCTTTCAATAGTTTAGGAACTAACCAACACATATGCGATGCGATAACAACCATATCACCCGGTCGATAAATTTTTGCAATCGCTTCGCTGTAAAGACGATTAATCATCTTGTAATCTTTATAACATCCGGGAACATTGTAAATATCATTCCAAACCGTGTAATTAAGAATATTGTGCATTCTTTCTTTGCCATATTCTCTAAAACACTCGGCTTTTACTAAATCTTTGCTATTAGGCAAAATAGCTGTGCAGTTCTGTTCTTTGAAGTGCTGCACAATCTCATTTTTTGATTCATAATCTAAACTATTGGCAAGCTCCTTGTTGTAAAAAGTTGGTATACCAACTAAATGAAAAACACTGCTGTCGAAGTCGATATTTCTGATGAAATTCGGTGCATTAAAAAATTCAATTCCTTGTGTGCGCATCCATTCTGCCAAAACACGCGTTGAAGATGCTTTATTCGCCTGTGGCTTGTTTATCAAGCTCTGTAAACCATCGCATATCACGCTTTCTTCGTAGGTAGATGATTTCGCAATTATATGTGGTATCGTGTCCGTTACTATTATTACACTCATTCTTGCTACTGTAGCGAAAAATGGGGTTTATGTATCTTATCCGTTTTGGAAAAACCAATTAATTTAATTAATATCATTTAAGATCCAATTAAATTCGTTTTAGCAAACCCTTTTCGTTGACAAATAAATATTAAAATTCAAAGAACTCAATGCATATATTATTAAGAAATAATACATATTGCTTTTAAACATATTTTTTGAATATTTGTAAAAAATTTATGAGAGTATCTAATACCCTTTTAGATTTTTTTTCCTGATAATTAAATGGCAAAGTAGTCAAAATCAACATGAAAATTGAATCTTAATCAATATAAACATGAATTTACATATATTTTGTAACCAACAAAAATTAAGACAAAAAAAACTAATGAAATAAAAAAAGAATATTCTACATAAAATATTTGAAATTTTGAAATGTTTTTTCTACAGCAACCAAACCAATAAAATCAATAAATCATGCAATTTGTTCAAGATATATGCGGGAAGCACTAAAAATGTTTTTGTGGCCAAAGTAGTTCTCAAGAAGAGATAAACAAGAGTTCTGGTTGAACAGGTACTTACTTTTGTTGTCATAAAGTTATTATTAATATTAAGATTAAAAATGTTATTATTCATTTTTATTATTATCCTTTTTTCTAAATACAGCTTTTATAGATGAAGCATAACTAATTTACCACATTTCCTTTTTTAGTTAGTATCTAGACTTCAGATAATCACCTAATTAAACATCTCGAAAATGTCATTAAAACAATTTATCTCTTATCTATTAATAACTTAAAAAGGTTAATTAGCAAAAAAACTAGTTCTTTTTTTTTCGCTAATGCAACAATATATTTTACTTTCCCTAAGTATAGACAATCTGTTTTGTGATTCACATAAATTTTATAAACTCAAAATAGATATAATCATTATTGAATTAAATTAAATATACTTTATAATTATGTACATAAGAAAAAATTAAATTGTAATAATTTAACGCTCGCAAAGTTCAACAAATAGAAAATTTGTAAGTAAATAAACTATTCCAGCATTCTCAAAAACAAGTTACATGGAAATATATCCAAACTCACAATAGGTATGACTATAACTTTCAAATAAGAGACTATGATTATTTTTATAATCAAGTTTGTCTTTAGGATAAAGTAGTTATCAGTATATATTAATAATAAAATTGGTACAAAAATTGAAAATACATATTTTTTAAACAAGCATCAAAAATTTAAAGATTATTCTACAATAAAATATGATGTTAATTTAAAATTACTAATTAAAAATTTAACAATGAAGAATTTTTTATATTTACGTTTATGTAGGTAATATAAATCTTAAATAATATGTTAAATTGGCTTATATTTTGTACTAATAAATGATATACTGTTTATAGCTCTTGAAAAACTAAAAACACTATATAGAGACTAAAGAAAATTTAAGATATTATAAAGAAAGCAACCAATAAAAATTAGAAACTACTAAACGGATAAACTATAAAAATAGAAAACAAAGTTTAAAATCAAAAATAAATAATTGTAAAAGACGTATTAGTCAGAAAAAAACATAATTGTATTTTGAGATGTACACTTCAGATAATTTAATGTGATTTTAGCAATAACTAGATTAAAAGTAAAAAGTTTTTTCAATATTTATAGTATAAGTATATTTATCACTAGTTTTAACTTTAATTATTATCTCACTGTGTTATTTGTTTTGCGTGTTTCAATAGCATCAAAGAATCTTTACCCTGTTTTAAATAAACTTAATCACGCATCGGTTAATTGAACTATTTGTTATATATTATCAAAAAGAACATTGTTTGAAAATTAAAATATTAACTTTTGGTAATAATTAAATTTTTAATGTATTATAATTATTAGAGTAAAAAATAAGTTAAGAGATATAAATCGGTTTTTTCCCCACAAAAAAGCGGAGTTTTCACCATTTAGCACTACTAACAGAATTTATCTGTTTGATCAGTGCGCTTTTGACATCATCAATGATATATTAAACTATATTTATATTTCATTTATTATTAAAATTTCCCAAATAGTAGTCCGATTACTATAAGATGTGTTTCATTTTTTACAGAATTCATCTAAAATTTGTAAGTTTAAGATTATGAAAAAGGTATCAACATGATCTAAACAAAAAAATACTCGTGGTTTGATTAATACATAGCATAGGAATAGACAATATTATTATACAGATATAAACTATATAAAAAAATTTCCCAAAACAATGTTCAGTTTAGTAAGTACAATTTTACCCCTATAGAAATTGTAGTGATATTCCTCAGACGGCGAGTCTTCACGAATATCTTGGTTGTTCAAAGTGTAAGATTTTTGTTTATACATATGAGATGAAATAACAGATACAAATATGTTCAAATATGTTTTAAAAAGATAAAAGTTTGTAATTATCAGCTATTATATTTATTTCTAATATTCTTAACACTCCTTTTATTCTACCATTATCTGGTTTTCTCTTTTATATTTTATTTTTTGTATGAATATGTATATTGATATGGGTTAATGAAGTATTTTGTAAATATCTTATCTATCATTCACTGTTTTCGTAATAAAAGATCTTAGCCTCACAAACGTTGCACTTAAAACGTTTAGGCTGATGATCCTTGTTTTCTCTTACAGAAATACCCAAAAACGGCTTAAAAAAAGTTTTAAATTTACCCATCAAAGGGAAAAAAGCCCTGATTAAAGATTTTTGAAAAAAAATTGGCATTTATAGTATTAGACGAGACAGATTTAAGTAAATAGAAAAAAACTCTAGATTTATTTTATTTAAATTACATATATATTAAAAGTATAAATCTTTAATAATTTAGTCATTATAAAGATATCAAACACATTAATATAGTTCCTAATTATTGCAATAATAAAAATCAATATCTAATTGTTTGGTTCCAAAATATTTACCTAAATCGACATATAAATCTAAAAAAAATTGAAACTTTATTTTCACCAATCACTGCTACAATATAAACACTAAATATTTTTTATAAACTATCAAATATGATGTAATTTTTTATATTAACTAAAACAATATATTTCATTCGTTCAAATAAATTATTAAATCGCAAATTTTCGGCTAAACTACTAAATTAACCTTTAATGGTAAATTTTAAACAAAATTTTTTAACGTCTTTAAACAAAACATTTTTTTAATAAAACAGTATGAAAAATAAAATATTCACGCTTACAATACTAAAAATAACAAAAATTATCATCAATCTTTTCTTATATACCCTTTAATGTAATATTTAGGGGGTGTAATATAATAATTAAGAATCAACTTACTATTTATAACAGTGATTGTATTATTGGCAAAAGATAATTTTCAAATTTGAAATAACCTAAAAACTTGCATTTAAAATAACAGGTATTTTTTACGCATTCAAACATATTTTTACGTTTTGTAAAATTTTTTAAAAATTTTGTTTTCAAATCAATTTAGTGCTCCTCGATGAATATATATTCATGTATTTCAAAATTATAAAACGCACAAACTTGGAATTTATGTATCAAAACAAAAATTATCATCAAAATTTCCGATCTCCAAAAACGAGTTACAAAAGTTTTTTTATTTATAGTATCAACAGATAATGATAAAAAAAATGCCTTGATTATATATTAGAAAGGTCATATGTGCTACAAAGACATAGAAAATTGCTTAAATACTACCAGATATTAGCTATTTTGATGCAGTTAATATGATTTTTAAAATTTATGAACCGATGATGATATAAAAAATTATTTGACTAACCCAACTTTGGTTCCCCTGTCTTTCTTTTGCCAGTTGCATGTTCTTTTTTCGTTTTACGTCCCCTACTTATATTGTGTTTTTAATATATTTATATATATATCTCTGTGTCATTTATCGGTTTTTATGTATGCTTAAGAAAGTGTTATGTTGAAGGAAAGTTCAGTATTTGGTGTTTAAAGCAAGTTTTTAGCAGCAAATCAAAAATACCTAATTTAAATTTTTTTTCAGATAATATTAAACGAAAAAGGATAAAATTGTTACAAATATTTAGAGATCCTGATAAAAAAAAGAAAAACCAATTTCTGAAAATAAACTGTCAATGTTGTTGTGTTATAGTAAACATATGATTCTGACTCTAATCAAATTACTTAATATCCTTTAAGTAATCAATTCTTCATGATCAGTATATTATGATAGATGTAAATCTTGATAATTATTATCATGAAATTTTGAATTATTTTATAAAATACATAATTAATAATAGAATGACGTTATAATTGTTAGCTTCATTTAAGTTGATGAATTTTTATCAATAATAAATTGGAAAAAAGCTAGATTGTGCTCAATAAACATCCAATGTAAATAATCACTATGTTATATATAATATATGTAGTATAAATTAAAATTATAATATAAATAAATATCAAATATATTTGATTAATACGATTACATAACTTTGCTATCAATTTTCCAATGAAAATAAAATATTTTTTATTTTTTGATTGATTATATATTTTTAAAAAATAAAATTAGCAAATTAAATCTTTACAAAAGTTTAGATTGCGTAATATTATGATGTAATATACACTATAGGATATCTCTTTTTTAAAAAAATAATTTTGTATATTTTTTAGTTAAATTTTTATATTTTATACGATATATTGTTGTAAATTAGGTTTTTTTTATGAATTTACAAAATATATTCAAGGAAATAAATTTCAGTCAGCTTTATATAAATGAAACACTAATGCAGTTTTTCGCAATATACAATTAAAGTAAAATTCAATCATTTGCATTATTACAACGTTTAACATTTGATGATTGATTGTTAATAGAAATTTTATATACAAAAACTTCTTATTCTAACCTTTTTTGCCCAATTTTTATATTTTTCTTAAAGAAAATTTTTTTACTGTATATAGTGTACTAAATATATATTTAAGATTTTAATGTAATAGCAACTTGTGGTTGATGTATTTTTTGAACTATAATCAGATTTCATCTTCTGAATTCTCTAAATATACACAAAAATATGCATTTTTTGATATTCGTTTTTGCAACATTGTTTATTAGCTTTGCGAACTTTTAAAATTTTATTTTATTTCGCGTCTACTGTTTGAAAGAAATAAAACCCTCTTTTTTTATTGTAAAAAGATATTACGGGAATAAATAGACCATCTGTTTCCTATTTATAAAGTTAGTGATTTCTATATCTCCCTTTTTACGTAGTATTTTTTTTCTTTCTAAGACAAAATCAACATATAACAAATAAGTAAAGCATAAATTGTAAAAAATTCATATCAAATATTTTAAATTTATTGTTTTTTTTTTACATGATCAAAATGCCTCAAGAGTCAAGTCTCTGAATATAACTACTATTATGTCTTTACTTGCGCATTAATATAAAAAAATCATCATAGGTATAAGACGCTGAGCACTTGACCCAATCAAATACAAAAAAGATGTGCAGACTGATTTTTTTATAAAAAAAAACAATTTGCTCAATCATATCAATATAAAAACTATGCAAATATCAGATATTGAAAAAATATGCGCTATAAATAAATTAACACAGAAAAAACCTTTTTAGTCAGATAAATGATCCTTAAAAAAGCAGACAAGAATTTCAAATTTAATGATTCAAATTCAAACCATTAATAGATATTTTGTACTTCAAGTATTTAAATTTAACCTACGTATTTCGTTTTTTAAATGGTTTTAAAATTATTTTTACGATACCACTAAAAATAATTATATTTTTAATATACTATTTATCTCTAAAAAGATTGTGATAATTGGAAATGAATTTTTTTCTTTTCACTTTTTATATATATTCTTAATCACAAATATCAAAAATAAATAATCTTTAATAGTATTTTTATATATATTTATAGTTAAAGTTTTTTTGCTGTTGTTGATAATGATTTTTACTCATTTTTATAGTTTTAAGTTAAATATATTCCTCAATTAATATCGAGCCTGTACCGAAAAAAATTAAATTATTTTTTTGAATATAATTCAACACAAAGAAAATGCAAAAGTCAATATAAACTACCATGTATTCTGTATCTCGATTCGGATACTTGCAATTTTATCTCTTTTTTAAAAAAAGCCAGTTAGATGACTAAAAAGGATATGTTTATTTGCACGTTTATCAGTAAAAAACGTATTAAGAATGATGAAAAAAATAATATGTTTTTAGACATAATATATCATGTTTAAATATAGTGTATCAGCCGATCTCTATATATAAAACTTTTTTATTGTTTGAGAAATATCAGGAAAAAATTCGGAAATCATAAGCGTCTTTTCCACCGATTGAAAGGCGACGGCATAATATCATATTACAGGTATAGGCTATTACAATCCTGCATCAAATTCTATTATTGTCTGAAGAAATAATCCATAATATAATTGTTGCATGTTATTCGTCACAATGTTTTTTTTTGTTTCTTTTTTCCATAGGGGACTAAAAACGTAACTTTTATGATTTGTAAAATAAATGATTTATAAGAAAATTGAAATTAATCAAAATTCATCTATAAAGTTACCTCCTGTAGTCTAAAAAAAAATTTAAACATTAAATTGGTCGTAAAAAATCAGAAAACTAAATTTTACCATTTTTTGATTTTTTTCGGTTTTGAATATATTACGATTTTTGTAAGTTATGTAAAAATTACCAAAAAATCGCAAAGAAAAATATTAAATGATTATAAACAAGAGATTTCATACAGTTTATTAGCAAAAACTAATTAAAATCATAAATAATAGAGATTGATCATTGTGATTGTTCAAAAAAAGACCACATAAATTTTTTATAGGTTAATTAGTACAAATCATCTGTTTTATATATGCATTATAAAATCACCTAAATTTTTTTTAAAGCTATTTTTATCCATTTTTTCCTTTTTATTAACTTTTTCTTCTGAGCTTTTTTTATTTAAACAAAAACCAAAATTAATAATCGTACCAATCATATTTCTGCTTTATAAACTCTTTATACTACAATATTTTTAACAAAATTTATAAATATATTATAGAGAAGTGTTTTCTACTTCTATAAATAATTCGGTCAGAACGGAAATACAAGATATAAATGTTACAACAAGTGCAACTAGTATAAATTGAGATAGAATCAACGAAAAACCGTATAATGACATCGTATTCTCTTTATAAATAAAATATGAATATATTCTATATTGTAAATGTAAGTTCATTGATAAAAAGAAATTATATATAAGTTATTTAATGATATTGTAATATGCTGAAATAAGTGATTAAAGAATCGCCACTATATAGAATTACATAAAAATATATTAATTTATAATGAGTCACTGAGAGAAAGCTCACAATTATATTAAAAAATAACGAAATGAATATAAGGTTAATTATTCGTGGCATAAAAGCACGGACTCTGTTTCAGTTTATTGATTTTTTTCTAAGTTAAAGCTTTAATTTATTTAAAAAACAATAAATTTTAAATAAAAAAATTTTGTTGATTTGATAGTGCATTGTTTCCTTCAGTCTATTCCTTTTTCTATTATTTGAGAGCTACAAATTTAAAATTAAATTCAAAATTAAAAGAATAAAATGAACTTAGTGGTTATTTCAATATTTTTTATATCTTGTTTTTATAAATATTTTTGTTTTTTCCATTGTAAGATTTTAATTTGGCGAAATGTTATTGTAAATGGCATTAAAAAAAATATAAACTAAGAAATATATATTTTCTAGTGTAAAAAAGTGGTGATTTAAGTTGAAATTTTGCATTTTAATTGTGTTATTTTTTAGTATTGTCGTGATTTTATTCTATTTTTGTTAAACCGTTTCTTTTTAAACATTTCATCGAAAAAATCAATGCACATCCATCTAACCAAAAAATCTTGTTCGAATTAATCGAATGGTAAAACATATTTTTATAGTAATTCATGAATTCTTTTACTCTTTTACCATTTATGTCTCGTGGTGTTAGAGAGCAAACCACAAATATATTTAAAAAAGCGACAAGTTTTATTTTTTTATTTTCTAAGTTCTTTCTGTAATTAAGGAAAACGATTCTGTTTAACATGTGTGAATATAAATGTGGATGAACAATCTGCAAAAAGATTCAAATACAATCTATGTTTTTACTGCTAAAGCAGAATTAGACATGAGATTACAAAATTTTATATTTATGATCATAAAGATAAAAAATTATTAAAAGACACTTATGAAAAAGAAGAAGAAAGAAATTAATAAGGAAAGAGAATAAGAAAAGACAAACAAGAAAAACATCTAAAGGTGCAAATCAGAATTATAAAACAAGATATCACGCTTTAATAAATTTACCTTCAAATAATCTCTTTATTTTATTTTAATTTCAAATATTAATTATATACATTTTAAATTCCTTTCTAAATACCAAACACAGCAAAACTGTCGGGTGGTGGTTCGCCTCTGAAAACCTGCCGCGATATTGTGTAAAAATAATTGAAGAACCGGCATAGCTAGCTGAACAATATACAGGAAATCGGATTAGCAATATAAAAACATATTTATATTACAATTATTCCTTAAAGAAAATTGGTGAATATATAATTGTAATTACAAGGGTTAACAGGATATTAGATTCTTATAAAAGTGCAAGAATATTTTTTTTGCAATTGAAATTTTTTTCTAAAAACTGATTAAACATTAATATAAAAGAAAAAGAATTTAAATGATAATCTAAAAAATTTTCGAAACATCATGATGAATATTTAATCTTCAGGAGCTACCCTTGGCGCAATGAAAAATCTCATATAACCACTTTCATCAAGTGTAAAATCAAAGAAAACAGGCGAATTTGATCCCATGCAAACTTTGACTGTTTCAGAAAGATTGGCAGCCTTCGCAATGGAGTTAACATACTTCATAGCAATCTCTTGCTTGACATCATCGTCGATTTTCATCGTAATTGTATCACTTTCTTTTATTGACAAGCAAGTTGTTCCGCGATCACTTTCTTGTCTGACACTAAAAACTTTATTATGCGCTTCTAAAGAGATGTAATCTTCGAAGGCACCCACGATTCTCGGAACGATGAGAAAACTTTTTGTTGGCATCAAAACTTCGACCTGAAATTCTTGCGGCGGAATTTCAAACTTATCCTTGGTGAAATCAAACAACACCAGGTCAAAGTCCAAGTCGTAGTCTGTGCACTCGTGACCCATCGTTAGTTTGTTTCCGTTTTCGTGTGCAACTAGCCTGAACTTGTAGTTTGAATCAAGCTTGAGCGAGCGAAGAAATTTCAAGCAGTCTTTGATTTTTATGCCCATTCTCGTTGGACGGTCGCAGCGGTATCTGTCGAAAACATCTTTTGATATAAATACTTCGACAATTGCTGCGTGCATAGTGTCCATAACTTGCATTGATAATCCGGTTTCACCAGCTAATATTTCGCACTCGTCAACCAAGTCAGATATCGCTTCGAGAATTTGTTTTAGAAGAAGCACAGTGTCTGATGTGCTTTTTGACACGTCGCTGCTTTCTTTTTTCTTGCTTGCCTTGTCTTGTACAACAATTTCTGCTTCAAACATTTTGAACGGTTAGAATAATTAATATCAGAAGAATTGGGAATATTTAAACGGAAATAGAAAATATGAAATTTGAGGTTTAAATTTCTATAGATCATTTTGTAGTGTCTGCTAACAGTTTTTTTTTAAATTGTAGATTCGCATAAAATGAAAACCCGGTTGACTGATTTTTTTTGTAAAAAAGTTTGAGAAATTTATTATGAATTTTATATGGCATGATTGCAAATTTATATTTTAGAAGATTTTTTTAATTATGTTTTCGTTATCAACGTTCTTAGTTAGATGATTTATCATAACATAATATTTACTCTGAAATATTAAATTAAAAAACTTTAAAACACCTAACATTTATCGCATATTTAAAAGTTTTTTTTGAAATTTCCAAAAAATCTAATGTATTTTTTGAATTTTTTTTGCGAAAAAAGCACAAAATTGAACTATAATCAGATTATGCCGAAAATAAAATAGACTTTTTTTGCTTTTTCGTCACTATCGTTAAATTTATCAATGCAAAAAATCTTTGAAAACATTTGTTTTTAAAATTTTTAAAATCACCTTTGATGCTTAATGATAGATTTAAACAACTTACTAAATAAAAATTAATGATTCAACTTATATGTTACATTTCTATCTTTTATTTTTTTCGTTGATTTTGATGCTGAAGATCCTCCTAACTATTTTCTGCATCATTAATTTAATCAATAAATTTTATATGAAGTTTATGTCTTTTCAAATTTTTTTGTGATTGCAAATTCAATTTTTACGAAAAATTTTTCCTAATTTAAGTTATTTAACGACAAAGGCATTTATACAAAAAATAAAAATTTAAGTCGCATCAAACACAATAATAAATTAATTAAAACAAAAAAACCAAAGAGAAAAAATTCACATAATATATTTAAATTTTTAAGACAATTTTCCCGATGAGATTTTAAGTCTTTGTCTTTATTCAATGTAAATAATACCTCTATGAATTATATAGAATAGTAAATATTGAAGCATTAAAGTTTTTCATATTCACTTAATCTAAAATTTTTGTAAATGAATTAAATTGGATAAAAAAATACATTACAACAAATATAAAAAGCGCAATAAATGTCAGTTTTAAAGGATGGACACTATTTACCTGCACTGTCAAATCCTTAATATTAGCTGCAACCGTAGAAATATTTCTTTCATAATTTTGCTGCAAATCCTCTATTATTTTGCTATCTTCATCGAACTTTTTATTCAAAGTGTTAGCTTTTCTCTTCAAGGTTTTTGAATATTCGAGCAATTCCTCTTCAAGTCTTCTTTTGTGTTCAAGAAAAGCCTCATCACTCTCTTTTTTCTTCTTTTCCGTGGTTTTCAAGACAATAGGCCCACAACTTTTGTCTATTTGATGTAAATCATCAAGTACTTTTCGTCTAATTTCCTCGTTCTCAATTTTTCTTGCAATGAGCTTAAGAACAACAACATTACATTCTGCACGATAAATTTCGTCACTTGTTTTTTCCTTCTTAATGAGAATATCCTTTGTTTGCTCTAAAAGAGATTTGAAATATTCCTCATCGAACATTTTTTTGCCCCAAGGGTTTTTTGATTTTTTTTAATTTTTTTGATTTGTAAGAGGAGAACTCATATCTTTTCAAAACTACCAATCTATCGCCTCTAAAAGTTCAATATTTAGACTACTTTTGAAATCAGATTTCTAAATCACGATTTCTATCTTTTAATCATACAATAAAATTGTAAAATATTTGATTTTTATCCAATAAAACATCCAATTGATGTAATTTGAAATTTCAGTATGACAAAAATATATTGCATCACACAATAAACGGTCACCAAGGCAAAAGTTTTCTGAAATTCTAATATCATTTTTCGTTTCGAAATTAATTTCACCGCTTGTTATGTCAAAATCGTTTATTATAAAATGATATAATTGTATATTGATAAACGGAATAGCCATTAATATCAATACAAATTCTTAAAATCAAATTATTTTCTTGCATTTAAATATTGATTCTTATTTAATGTTTGTTTCTATATAAAAAATTGTGATAAATAGAGATGCTTTATTTCCAAAACAAAAAATATATAAGTAGATGGTTCGATGTTACAAAAAAAACATGCTTTTATTGTTTTTTAAAAATTGAATATTATAAATTTAAATACTTATAAATAAATTAAAATCACATTCATTGAAAAATAAAACAAAAAAATTAAAAGTAAGATGGTTTTTAAAGACATCTGACTTTTTTTAACAGCTAAAAACATAATTTGCCACTTTTAATATATTTGTAAAATCTAATAATAAAATTAAAAGCAAAAAAAATGATTCACATTAATAATATAATTGTAAGAAATAGAACCCAATGCAATACAAATATAAATAATTTTGCTTTTGCTGAAACCACTTAAGATACGCTAGCTTTATTTGTGTATAAAAAAATAAAGGAAAATGAAGATATTTGGGGAAAAAAATAAATTTCTTTATTCAAATGTGTTTTGTTTCCATAAGGGTTTTTCCAACCAATGAGGTACCTATAAAACATCGAACCATGTCTATATCACAATCTTGTTTATTGATCAATAATATGTGTTCTGTTGTGCTTTTAATTGCTTAAAGGTGTTTTTTATAAAATGTAAACAAATATTGTCAAAAGTATGTTAAAAAATAAATGAAAAGAAAAAAAAATCGAAAGTTGCCCTGCTATATTATATAAATTTTTGATCTCCATATTGGATATATTAACAAGTTTTGAAAAATATAGAGAAGTGCTGAAGTTTTACCAACCAAGTTTTTTCTTTCTTCTTATCTTTATAATATCAATAAAGTTGAACATGCGAAAAACACGTTATTACATATATTTTAGTAAAGATAAAACTACAATGGGACAATCTTATAGGCCAATTCGCATTACTGTCTTTTAATAGATGGGTAATATGCCAACTTCAATCGAAAGAACAATTAGAAAGATTAGCAGTGTGATTGCAAAAAAAACAAAAAATTTTCGATGGGCTAATAGGTATTTACTATTCATATTTTATATATATATAACTTTGAAAATATTTCTTAAATTACATTTATCTTTGCTCTAAATAAAACAAAAAATTTTACAGTAAACTACATCAAAGAAGACCCAACTATGAGAAAAAAAAATTCTTTCAAAATAAAATTGACACTACATTTTCTTATATAGTTAATATCTTTTTATATGACATTGTGGTAAATAAAACTACCACAAACCAGAGAAATAGCTTGGTAACAGGCCAATGTTTAGCGTTAGCAAGCGACCGCTCTACTGATACCCACTTAAGAACGGTTGCCTCGCTTTTCCCCATTTTCCCTCCAAAAAGTCCCTCCTTGCTGCCTATAAAAAGGTTCCCATTCGAGCCCTTAAGGTTTATAATGCAGGAGCAAAGGCACAAGGATACAAAGCATCCGGAGAAAGCACAACGAATAGACTACCCCAGCAGGAACAATCCTGGGAGTCAGAGCCTACCGTTAATTAATAAATATTCATCATCGAATAGTCTTTCTTTTTGCCTTTATGCTTTATTTGCACGCCGCACCAATGTATCACCATTGGTGTACGGCAGACATATATCGCCCAAGAATGACTAATCAAAAGAAGTAAGATATGATAAACTGTGTAATTTTCATACAAATATATATCCAGCACAATTATTTATTTAATTTGTTCACATCATACTCATTTTTTTCTTAATTTGTATTTTTTCATATAATCACGCGATACCACTGATCTGTTATAGAATATACATAATTCATCATCATTTTTTTAATAAAAAAATAGATTCTTATTATAATATTCTTTTTTTATATATAATAAATTACATGCGATTGCATGTATATAACCTTATAAAATGATCTTTTGTATAAATAAACTTAATTACTGCAAAAAAATATATTATAACGATAAATATGCAATTAATTAGAATTTCTATTGTATTTTTTTGATTATATAATTGATCACTAATTTTCTTTCTTTTAAAATTGCGAAATTATCATAATTATAGAAAATAAATTTCGTTACTATATTCAATCTATTTTTTTCTGTAGTCGATTGTTATAAAAACCCGTATATTTCTATTTAATAGTTTTAAACTTATACTTTAGTTTATAATTTCTATTCTTAGTAAATGTTTGTCCTGCCCTGATTGTATCCTACCGTGGGTGTGGTAGTTGTGAAAAAGAGATTTGGTATTGTGACCGCTCCTTGAACAATTGGTGCGGTCACTCTCTTGTTTCCTAGGCTTATTTATGTTTGAACTGGTATTATTAAACATATTTTAAAATAAAAGAAATTTTCGGGGGTTGAATATTTAATTATAAATTTATATTTAAAGTTTTTCTAAAACCAAAAAATAGGGGACGATTTTAAAACGTCACATCTTCTCCCCTCCATAATTTAAAATTGTTTATTGAAGCTATCTTAATGTTGCCCTTATCGTTATACTCCACACAATTTCCATTTCCACTTAAATTTGTTGCAATGTAAGGGCCAATCCAGAATGGATCCAACTTCTCCCTTGCGTTATTCTTTACAAAAATTATTGAGCCATTTTTGATATTTGATGCATTTTTTTGTACTATTATCTGATTCTCAGTTGTGTTTGTATGGTGTTTCAAAGTTAATTCATTTGGTAGGTCGGTTTGTAGAAAGAAGTTTTTGTTGGTTACCAATTCGTACGCTGAATGGTGGTTGTCTTGGCAATAGAGTTTATTGATGCAGATGAACGTGTGACTTATTAATTAATCGAGTGGCATTGAGTTGTATATTCGAAACATCAAGAGCATTATTGAATTCGCTCTTTCTGCAATACCATTTGATGCTGGATTATATGGGGTGGTTTATATATGTTGTTTTTGTTTTTTAAGCAGTAGTCTTCAAAGATCGAGTTGTTATATTTAGTTCCATTATCTGAGAGGATTCGAGTAGGAACTTTTGGTGATTTTAAAGTATTTCTTCATATTTTTAATCGTGCTGGTTGCTGAAAGGTTTTTTTGGAAGAAGATTAAAGTGAATCGCTAGTAGATATCGGTAAACGTTATTATCCAGAATTTTTTTCTTTTGTAGTTAGTGTTGAAATTTGAGGTGACAAACGGTCCTAATATATCAGTCGAAATGTACTCATAGATTTTCAATGATGCTGCACATCCACTAGTTTTGAATTTTATAGTTCTATTGGGTTTGAATATAAAACATGATAAACAGTTTTTTACGACATTTTCGATTTTCGACTTGACGTATTCGATGTTAAAGTTATTCTTCAGTAGTTTAGACATCCTCCTTACTCCAAAATGACCCAAACTATAGTGAATATAGTATATAAACTGATCAAGTTGGTTGTTGTTTGTTGAATAAACAAGATTTTTGTGGTTTTTGTTTTTTGTTTCGATATCAAAAGAGTTCATTGATGTTTTGATTTTGGGTTCGATCTTAGGTAGATTCAGTGGGTTTGTTAGGTTGGCAGGTTCAGTCTAGAGAACCAATTCTCGGTTTTCATGTTTGCGGTCTTTATACATTTTTAGTACACTGTTCCCAATTTGTTCGGTTGTTTTTGATTCCCTCCATTCTTTTATGTAGTTAAGTCGGCTAATGTAGTCTGCTGCAATATTTGTTTTTCCTGTTATGTACCTTATTTCTAAATTGAATTCTTGTATCAGTAGACCCCAACGTTGTACTTTCAGGCTGAGGTTATCGTTAGTATAAATAAGGTTTCGATTATCCCTATTTACGTATATTTTTGATTCGAAGATTATTGATTTGAACATCTGAAGATTTTTTTTATGGAAAGAAGTTCTAACTCCATAGGTAGGTAAAGCATTTAACGTTAATTGAATGAACCGGAGTTTATTCCAATCAATCGTTATTCTTGTGTCAGAATACCGGAATATCCTTTTATACTGGCATCTGTTGTTAGTAAAAATGCCTTTCGAGGATCCGGTGATAAAGTTTGGTTTGTTTTAATATTTCGCTATAAATATCATTTAGAATTTTAGCTGTTTCTGTTGGTGGTGCGTATTTTCCATTCTTCAGTGATGTTTTTTCATAAAGAGGTTTGACTAAATCAGAAATATTGTAGATAAATGGTCTAAACCAGTTTATATAGCCCAGAACTCGCTGCATTTGTTTGCGCGTTTTGGGTATTTTTGAAAAGCAATCTGGTTTTATTCGTTCTACGTCGGCTTTAAAGCTTTCACCATCGACGATAAATCCTACAATATTTATGGACGATTTCGCAAACTCGCACTTGTTTAACTTTATGGAACAGCCAAAGTCTATCGGCCTGCTGAATATTTGTTCACAATGTTGTAAGTGTTGTTCAAGGTCATGTGAATAGATAATAATACTATCCAAGAATACCTCCAAAAAGTCAATGTCCTCAAGTATTGTTTTTATAACATTGTGAAATATTTTCGGTCCAATCGAGATACCGAAAGGCAGCCTTAAGAACTCGAATTTTCCTAGCGGCGTCGTAAACGCGAGTTTGTATGCGTCCTTATCGTGTATTGCTAGTTGGTAGTAGCCACGGTTCAAGTCCAGTTTACTAAAAATCTTTGCGCCTTTCAGCTTATACAAGTTTTCTGTGACCGTTGGGAAACTATCTTGAATACTTTGTTTTTTTTGTTCAATTTTCTGTAGTCAATAATAAGTCGTATTGTTTATTCTTTCTTTATTCCTGCAAATGTAGGAGATCCGTAGGTGCTAGAACTTCTCCTGATAACACAAAGTTTTATCAGTTTTTCCAACTCTTCAGATAAGAGGTTCTTCATCGCGGGGGAAATTGGATATATTGGCCCCATGACTTGTATTTCATCTACTAACTGAATTTTTATTGGATCTGTTTTTATTAAGCCCAGTTCGGGCATTTTGTCAACGTACTTCTGAATTCGAGAATATACCATTTTTCCTTTTTTCTTTTGACACGTTTAAATCATATTTGCTTTCAGTAACTCAACATCGGTTTTTTCTGTTTTTAATTTGTTTTGCGAAAGTGTAATTTTTGTATTTCTTATCATCGTTTCGTTGTTTTCTACATCAATAATTGCATCGTATTTGTTTAAAAAGGACATTCCCAAAATACAGAATTTGTCTTTACACTCCAACTCCGAAAATCAACATTGTTTAATATCTCTCCTTTTATTTTGACATCTATTTTATGTTTGATTTTTGCCCTGAACATTTCCCCATTTGCGATTTTGTGGTTTATAATTGTTTTTACGGTTTCTTGCGGTTTTAATTTCTCTATCAAGTCGTGTGAGAGAAGGAATATGATGCACCCGTATCAACAAAAAATGGTATCTCCATCTCCCCAATTTTGACAGCTACAGTTGGTGAGTCTGCGACCAGTTGTTCCTGTATCATATGTACAGTGTTAGATCCGTTGTTATGATGGTTTTTATTCCCGTTCCGTGATAACTCTTTTTCTGCTCTTATGGTTCAGCCTTAGTTTTAGTGTGTTGTAAAGTTTGGTTTGTGTATGAATTGTTGAAAGGTTGTCCAAATTTATTCCTCTGCCGGTCCTCTAGACCATCTAGCAGAAACTGTTTCACTCTTGAAATATATTCGACTATCTCTTTCATTTCATAAATATCGTGGTTTACCATAATTTCCTTGGTCTTAGCAGATAAGTTATACAAGAATACTTCAACTGTTTTTCTCTTCACTTCTGCTTTATTCCAATTACACATGAGCGATATTAAAGTTGCTTTCTCGTCAATAGCACTGACATAGTCTTGGATACAAGTGTAGTTGGTTTGGTATATTCGGTTGAGACTTTTTAAATGTTTCATATATGCGTTCTTTGGTAAGTATGTTTTATATATCCGAGTTTTTGCAGCATTATAGTTCAAGTTTTCATTACGAGTTAGAGCATCAGCCACTTCTTCAGGCGCCAATATCAGTAATGTTTGTAGTTTTGTATTCTCGTCCCACTCTGCTATTCTTCCTATTGCTTCTAATTCGCAGAAGAAAAGGTGAACTTTACTTTCATCTTCTGGCCTCTGTAGCCTTGTGATCTTCTGTTTCAGTTTCAAGTTGTCTTGCTCATTGGTATTATAAGCTCTTCCTCTGTCCCGCCTCTTGCTCTTTTATTAACCATGGACATTGTGCACAATATGTCCAGCCCTGATTGTTTCCTACCGTGGATGTGGTAGTTTTGGAAAAGAGATTTGGTATTGTGACCGCTCCTTGAACAATTGGTGCGGTCACTCTCTTGTTTCCTAGGCTTATTTATGTTTGAACTGGTATTATTAAACATATTTTAAAATAAAAGAAATTTTCGGGGGTTGAATATTAAATTATAAATTTATAGAAAATGTTTTTCTATAAACCAAAAAATAGGGGACGATTTTAAAACGTAACAATAATAACAAGAATATTCTCTTGTTTTTAGTGTAATTATTTTTGGTGTTGGTTTTTTTTGATATTTGAATATTTTTTTTCAATAAAATGCAAAACTATATCAGATTTTGTAAAAATAAAGATAATCGACAAAAATGAAAGTTGATAATATAATCGTATATAAAAATAATTATGTGGCACCTTTTTATTATCAAAAAACTTTTAAGCTTGTTAAATGTGCGATAATCGAGCATCCATCTTTTTTTTATACAAAACTTTTTATGGTGATGATGAACTGGGAAGATTGCGATTTCGACAGAAGTCATCCAACAACGCCAAAACCAATTTCTCAAAAAACTCTATAAAACTAAAACCAACTAATAAAGTAAATATTTAAATATCAAAAAAAGCATATTTAACAAAATTCTTCTAGAAATTAGTATTCAAATTTTCATTTTTAAAACTAAGTTTTGTATATCGTGTTTTAAAATATGGATGTTGAACAAGAGTGGCACAATTAAAAATATTTAAATGTAGTAGGGTTAGTTGTTTTTAGAATTTTATAAACTATATTTCTTCTATTTAAAACGTAAAATCGTATCATTAAACCAATTAAAGATGCACTATTATATCCGGTGTTTGTGCATATTCATTCAAAGTAAAGATTTAAGAATGAATCTTCTTACCACTAATATAATATCAAAAAATTTGCCGAACAATCCAAAACTTGGCAAAAAAACTTCTAATATAAAAAATATAGTTATTACTAAAAGAAAACGATTTTTTTAACAGTAATGAAAAAAATTTGCTAGCTAATTATTTTTTTTCATTAAAAAAATTACATTTTAAATATTTCTATAACCGAAAGAATATGCCAAAGACTTAGAAAAATATTTAAAAAGAATAAAATTGTACAAAAATATAAGTAAAAAGTTTTTATATATAAGTAAGATATTTCAATGTTATTTTAATTTTCTTTTTTCAAACAATTATTTAACTTTATAAAAGACTATTTTGCAATAATATTTCATCTTTTAAAATTTTCTATATTATATTCTTTTTTTGCACTTCAGTTATTTAGCAACTGGTGTAATTTTTTTTCTTATGGTTTTTTTTTATGTGAGGACAAGCGATTATGAAAATGTACAAAAACTATGAAGCATATACATATAAAACTTTACTAGTGAAAAAAATATATCTGTTGTATTGTATGAAATACTCTAAAAATATTTATCAAAAACCACGAATTTCCTGTAAATTTCTATTTAGCTCTACCATCGTCCTTTCTTGAACACTTAGATCATTAATCATAAATTTTATTAAAAATATTTTTAGAGAGCATAGCTTATTAAATATTTTTTATATGCTAAATTTTTTTGGGTTTATTCTTAGAAATATAAAAGCGATTTAAGAAAAAAAATTATAAAAAGAAACAGTGCAAAATAAATAAAACGAAAATTTGTTCATGACTATCATCGTGATTTTGTAGTTCAAGTACTGAAACACAATTATTTACAATCAACTTCAATTGAAATGAAATTTATAAAACACATAGAGTTTGTGTATTTGTATCTAAATTGTATTTAATATTATTTTTTGTGTAGTGTATTGCCTAATAAATTGTTACATTCAAGAAATAAACAATAATATATAACAAGAGAAAGTCATACATTCAGTACATGAAAAAATATATAAAAATATATTGTTTAGAGTATTTGATAGTTAAGTTTGAAAAATATTAATTGTGTAAATATATATGACTTCTAAAATTTATCAATATATAAATGACTTTATCTAGTAAAAAACGTATGTGACTCTAAATTCTCAAATCAACAGAATTTTGGCATATAACGTTTTCTAAAAATTGAAAAAAAATCTTAATGTTTTCTTAGTATATGTGTTTGAAAAATATTTCGTAAGTAATCGCCATGCAGACTGTATAAATTACGAATAATAATGAAAACAGTGTTTTGTTGAAATATTGATATTTAAATAATCCTTGTACAAATCTTCTGGTAATCTTATCATTTGTCATTTTTATAGTATACTATGTTGTTTTTTTGCATTGTTTGTCGTTTTTCCACAAAATAAAAATATAAATATCGATTTAATATTTACAATCAATATGTATAAGTTTAATTTTAAGGCGTGTCAAATAAGACATCCTTCTCACACATTATACTGAGAATCTATTTTTTTTGTTTTTAATATTGTTTTTTACTGTTTATAAAAATTTTTGTTATTTAATGTTACACATAATCAAAAATTTTGTAAATTCTGGTATTATTGAACAAATCATAAATCTTTAGGATGCATAGTAGAGCAACAATAAATATATTGAGCACAGAGAAGGAGTTTTATCATAACACGCAATAGAATTGATATGCTCTAGGGAAAAAGACGGTAATTATACCAAATTTTCTTTTTAAAGTGTAATAAAAGTAAATTAATAATAGTAATTACACATTATTTTGATATTAATACAACTGGTACAAACGAATTTTGTTATCTCATCAAAAAGATAATTGAAAATATTCAAATGTTTTAAGTTTAAGAAAATAAATCATAATAAATTGGAAGTGTTTTTTTAGCAGCAAATATATATTTCACAAGTATTTTTTTCTAAAAAAATATTTTTTTTTGTATTTGTGCACGCAAATGCTTAAATACATAATTTTAATAAAATATAATTGATTTTGATATAAATAAAAGACATCTAAAGAACATAAATATCAGGAAAGCAACTAGATTAATGGTTTTTGTGTGATTTGATATATATTTATTCATTTTGTAGAAATGTCATATTAGAAATTCCATATTGTTATGAACTTTTTATAATATAAAAATGATAAAATATACATTTGACGTGTCACACTTTGTGCATATAAATTGTTCAGCTAATATTTTTTAGATTCAATCATAATTTTATATGCTTTCTTAGGCTGTTTGCAAACAGTTAGTTCAAAAAGAAATATACGACATTTAATAATATAAATTTTAATCAAAATGCTTTTTTAGATGCTTTATTTTGTATTTTAGCAATACAATGTTCAAAGATATTTATTATTCACATGGTTTAAAATTATATAAAATTGAAGTGGTTTCTATTAAAGATTTACTTGATGAATATTTTATAATAAAATGATGAAATATTTTTATTAAGACCGTTTTCATCATTAATCAATTTAAATATATATATGGTGAAATTAGGAAGATATGCAATTAATATTTTTCGTATAAAAAAATCTCCAAATATTACAGTATTTTTGTAGTTAATATTTGTGTGCAATATAAGTTATATAAAAGTCGAGATATATAGTGTACAGATATTAAGTTCTTAGTCTATTAGAGATTTTTGTGTTCAAGATTAAGAAGGTTTTAAACTTGTACATTTTTTATTCGTTTTTTTAGAATTGATTCCTATTACTTTTATCAAAATTGTATTATGATATCAACTTGACTTTTGCTATATGAAATGTTCAGATAAAGAAATTGTCGTTTTAAAGTTTTTTTAAATCCGTAAAAATCTAGCTTTAATATATTATAAGGAATAAAAAAGCCATATTTGTGCCATAAATTTTATTTAAGAATAGATATGAAAATATCTTTTGATTTGTTGAATTTTAGATTTAACTTTGCATATACTGAAGGGTGGTTAAAGTTGAAAAGGAATGTAAAGTAAATTGAAGGCCAAAATGTTTATAAAATGTATTTATGAATATTTTTTACCTTTCTTGTAACATATGCATGCGTAAGCTGAAGCATTTCTATTTTGATTTTTTTATAAGTGTTATCTATAAGAGAAAAATCCAAATTTTTATACACTAATAAAAGAGATAATTTTTGTATAAAATGAACATTCTAAAGAAAAATAAAAAATGTAATTTAATTCGGCCTATTTATACATTTTTTTATATTTTTCTTTTAATTTTTATCAGATTTATTATCAAAGGAGATAATACTAAAATAAAGGTTGAAATTTTTTTACACTTCTTATATATATTTTCTATGTCATCGAAACATTTTCATGTTTTTTAAAATTTTACAAATAGTTTATATATGCATGCATCTGAAATCACTTATATGATTGAATCATTTCAAATAAAGTTTTTTAATAAATTATGTGTAGCAATAAACGATTTTTATAGTTTTAGTTGCTTGTGTGTTATTTAGACGAACTGAACTTTTGTGCAATATGTAAAAACTTATTTAATTTTTTGACTTTTTAAAAAAATACGATCCTTTCTACATTTATTTTGAATATTTGCTAACACGTGGATGAAAGATCTTGAATTAGTAGATTATGATATATTCAAAATTATGCCAATGCTTAATCAATTTTCAATAATTATTTGCTAAATTGTTTATAGATTTTATTAAAAAAATCTACAAGTATATTACAATATTTAATAATCTTTAACTAATGTAAAAAAACAAATTTTTATAATTTAATATTACTTTTAGCTATATAGCTAACATGTTTGATTTTTTTTGTTTTTATTTAAGATAAAGCCGTAATTGCTTTCTATTGATTAAAAATATTTTAAATATATATTTTTTTAGGTGTATTTTGATACACAAATCAGTAGAATAATTGTTATTTTATTAACATTTTATTTATAGAATGTACAGTGTTTCCTAATTTTTTCTTAAATGAGCAAAATTTTTTTTACGTTTGCTGATAAAGATACGCAAAAATATAAAAATAGAAAATATTTATTATAATTTATCTAAAATTCTTTTAATTCCCAAACTGACCAAACATAAATTATAAGTAATAACTCAAATCTCTTGATTATATTTGTATAATTTGTTTTAGTATAAATTATTTTTTCCTTTACATAAAAATAAATAATTAATGATATGTACTTGCTTTGAAAATTGGTTTATATTTGATTTTCTTCTTCTTATTTAATTTTGACATTTAAGACTTACAAATCATGATAATCAACTTTCTGTTCGCTCTATATTTTTACTGCTAAAAAGCAAGATATAATAGAATCCTTAAAAATTTTAAAGTATATTTAACGAAACAACATAAACTCGACAATATTATAATATATAATATTTTTGGTTTCAATTTATATTAAAAATTGTATTATGTTATATATCTGCTCAAATAGCATTGTTTTTATTGTTTCTGCAATTTCAATTGACATATATGCATTTATTTTAAGTTTAATCTTTTAGTATCATTGAATTTTGAAATTTTTATTTCGGTTATAAATGTATATTATCTTTAAATATCTTATATTTCTGAATAATATTATTTCTGATAGAATACTTTCCTTATTTGAATCCAACCATCTTATCAAAAAACACAATTGGTTCATTTTAATCTCCTTAAACGAAATTTAAAAAGAAAACTTGATCTGATGTAGGAAATGAGCATTTTATGTCAAAGATTAACTAAAAGTATGCGTCAATTATACCGAAAAATATTTACAAAAGAAGTGCGGATACTCTTTTTTGGGCTTGAAAATTCTGGAAAATCAACATGCATATCAGAGCTATTTGAGGAAACGAAAAAACCGCGAAAAAGCACGAACCACATCGTTATATCGAAGTACGAGAAACCAAAGCATACTTTTATTTGTTTTGATACGCCTGGTAAAAAGGAAAACAGGTATAAAGTTAATAGATACGTTAATAAATCGAATATTCTTGTATTTTGTGTTGATGCGTCACCGAATGCGACAGATTATCAGGAGGCCTGTGATTTTTTGCATGATATATTGTATAAAAATACCTGGAATAGGTCGCCGCTTTTGGTGTTATCGACGAAGAATGATGTTCCGAATGCGCATGATGCACGTGATATTGTGATTCAGCTTAATTTGAACTCTGTTGGTGATAGAGAGGTAGCTTGTTTTAGTATAAGTGCACTTAACGGGTCGAATATATCTGAGGTTTATAATTGGATTGTGGAGCAGGTTGATTTGCTAGACGATAATGGGAATTCATACTAATTGTAGAAATAAAATGAATTTTTTTATATGTAAAATAGTTAAAATAAAATTAGTCATTTTTAAAATTACATTATATTTTTCAATGTTTTTTTTTCCCGATAAATATTATATTTTTATACTTTCGTATCAATAAATTCTGCACTGATATTTCTTTAAATTCCTGTAAAACTGTTTGATGATAAATTTTTTTAATTTATTTAATATGTACATTTGCTGTGGTGATTGCTGTTCGTATTGGTTTATGCAGATAAATAGATTTTGCAATGAATGAACCCATGGATATAATAGAAGTTGAAGATGCGTACCTGTCAGACCAGGACGAAGTAATACTGCGAATGGCAGCAGAAGGCATAGCAATGAAGACAAAGAAAACCTCGCAAGTAACAACGATAAAACGCGAAGAAATCCGGGAAATCGAGCTCTTCCGCTCCACACAGAAATTCAACATGCGCATTCAGACCACAAAAAACACGTTTTTCAACATTAACAACATACCGGACTCGCTCGTAGAAAACATAAAAGACTTCATATTCAAGCATTACAGCATAACAGCATACGTGAAGGATCTCGAGTTTGAGGCCATCAACCAAGGCAGACTCGGCATTTCCGGCGACTTTCTTGAGTTCAAAAACAAAGAAAAATTGATTTTCGACATCTTTTTGCAGGAAATCAAAAATGTGCACAGCATGAAGAACGAGTTGACACTTTCTTTTGCGGAAAAAAATAACAGTGTCATCGAAGTGAAGTTTATTAACGAGAACCCGAATTTGATAGATGAGATAAAAGAAAGACTGCAGAAATCTGGCGGTTTGAACGAGGAAATCGTGACGTTCGAAACGCTTCAATCTGTTGTGCCGCGTGGAAAAAACGACTACATATTTTACACAAATTTATTTAAAATGGTTGGCAGCACATACGAGCACAAAGTTCTTTACTCCAGCATCAAAAACGTTTTTATGTTGGAAAAGGATTTGAACGAGGTTTTTGCGGCAATCCACATCGATCCGCCAATCAGGCAGGGCCAAACGCGATACAACTTTGTTGTTCTGATATTCAACAAGGAAGAGTTAGAAGATTTCAGCCTCAAACTCACAGAAGAAAACAAGCTGAAGTATCCTCAATTGAAGGAAACATACTCAGGACCAGTTTATGAGACATTCATCGATGTTCTTTGCCACGTTGTGAGTCCAAAAACTAACATTATTAGATCGACCGAGTTTCGAACTTTGTCTACGAACAAAGGTTCCCTGAAATGTTCGTTGAAGGCTTTTGACGGACATCTTTATCCACTAGAAAACTGCCTCCTTTTTCTGCCAAAAGCAATTTACATGCCCCTGAAGGAGATCATTTTGGTAGAATTTTCAAGAATCAATGTAAGTAGCTTTGCTGCAAAAACATTCGATATGAAAGTGACTACTGTCGACAAGTCATACATGTTCAATACCATCGCGAAAGAAGATTTCGGGCCGCTTGAACAGTATTTCGGATCAAAGAAAGTCAAAGTCACCAGTGAGGTTGTCGATGAAGGCATTGAAGACTTTGAAGGCGAAGACGAAGATGAGGACGGCAGCGAGTACGAGGATGATGAAGACGAGGAAGAGGGTGATGAAGATGACTACACCAGCGAATGAAAATACCCAATAATCTTGCTATATTTATCTATTTAATGGCTTATTCATTTAATATTCATTGGTAATGTATCACTTCTTTATATCATTCAATTTACATTAATTGTTATCAAAGCAATTTATAAAACGCAATCTTATATTATTTTAATATTTTCGCAACTTTTGTGTTTTTTATACAAAACCAGTTTTTTCGTTTTGATTCGGTTTTTTCCTAGATATTATATATATTTTTTTCCAATTTTGACATGGGCCATCATTAAAAACTAGAAAAATACTGATATATCAAAATTTCCGCTTTCTTTCAAATGTTTTGTAATTACGAACTACTTTTTACTTGTGTTTTAAAAAATTATTTTTTTTAGCATATTGATTTTTGAAAAGTTTAATTTAAAAATATAATTTAGCCATATTTAATATAACACACAAAAATATATTTATCGGAAGGATCGAAGCTGCATTATAAAATATATGCTCAGTTTGTTCGTTTTTAATAAGTAATAGGTTTTTTGTTCTTGCCGTTCTAATTTCTATTACAACACATCTCTTAAATTTTTAAAAAGCAATAATTTATATATTTTTTGTAATTTATTATATCAAAAATAAAATTTGATACACAATCAACTGTTTGTGAATTTTACACCGATTTTTCTAAGATTTTAGATGACCTATGTCACAGGCAACAAATGAAGCCTTTGACATTTGTAATTAAAATATAGTCCAAATTTGATTTTATATTTTTGAATAGTAGATTTTTAAGATTAATAATTTAAACAAATTAAATCATTTAATCATAAATCAAAATAAACATTAAAGAATTAATAAACATTTATTTTAATTAAAACATTTTATCTAGATAAAATATTGTTATTTGTGATAGATTATTCACTCTATCAAAATAAAATATATAAAGGATGTGAATTCAATGATTATGAAGAGTTTTAAAAACACATTTTTATAATTCTCTAAATAAATATGAATATTGTGAAAACTCCAAGTCTATTTATATTCAGAGTATTTATAACCTAATTTAAGACTCAACAAGTTTTTTGTGGGAAAGATAATTTGAACACAAAAGAATCACAATAATTTTTTTTCTAAATTAATTCGGACAATTCTGAAAAAATATGTTTATCACAAACAAAACCATATATAAATTATGAGTTTGTATTCATTCTTTTATGTCGTTTCCAATTAATATATTTATTTTGATTTAGAAAAAATCAATCTAAACTATATTTCACTTATCTAAAGGTTTTCAAGTTTTGCAGAATAATGAAAATATTTTTGTTTTAACAAACATTATTTAATACGAACAATATTGGTAACAATATGTATTTGCCTATTACAAGACAAGATCTTTGTATTAAAATTTTTGAAACATATACAAAACCTGTAAATTTGCGATCTATTAACCAGAAATGGTGAATATTCCCACAGTCTAATGACCGCGTAAAAGTATTGAAAGTCTTAAATAAAAACTAAATATTTACACTCGGTTTAAAAAATTCTTTAATCTTTTTTTCGATTCTATAATATAAAACATTAAAATACTAGATGTTATGGTATATTTCCGATTATATGATAAATTTGATATTTTTCTTAAACTCGACGGCTATTAATCAACCAAATAAACGAATGTGTGATTTCATATTATCTATAAATATAAAAAATTAACTAATCTTATTATAAAAAACAGGCAAAGAAATGTATCCTACTTTAAAAGATACTTAAAATAAAAAAACATAATTTTTTTCATATGCAACATTTAAGAAGCAATTAACATGTTTAAGATAAGCTCTATTTGTAAGAAAGAAAATTTATACAAATTTATTGAAATGGCTGATACAGATATCTTAAATTTATGAAATACAGAAATAAGGCATATGTAAAATTATTAATAAGTAGAATTTAAATGAACAATTAATAATAAGATTAGAAGATAAAAAGTTTAATAATGTTCGTGTAAATCACACCTTAAATAATTCATATACTTATTAAAAATATTTTATTTACATTTTTAGTGTTTAAATACAACCTACGAAACAATCTTATTTGTTTATTGATATAATAAAAAAATAAGATTGTTTAATGGTTTCCTAAATAGAAAATGAGAAAAAATGGTTTTTAATATATATATTAATCACTAAAAAAACTATTTTTTCGTGACATTCTAAAAATTACTAAATTAATAAAATTTGTTCATAAAAGAATATTAATCCTAAAAATTTTTAGAAAGGCATAAATATATGTTATACAGTGATAAATATACATCTAAAGAAATAAAGGATAAATATGTTATTCATTTTTTGGGTTGAATTTTATAAAAAGCTACTTAGATTTTTCACAGTAATAATCTTTTATGCAACATTCAAAGTTCATAAAAATCTTGATATTTTTATAAACTTTGTAAATAAAACAGAAATATAAAAGTTATAAAAAATTTATTACTGACTATGAAGTTTAAAATATATGGCTAGTTTTAATGTAAATTAAACTAGAGACTGTAAAGCGCATCATAAGCCTGCAGTAAATTTAATGTAAATTTAAATGGAGACTGTAAAGCGCATCATAAGCCTTAAGTAAATCATATTTTTAGAATTTAAAATTTATTTTCTTGTTTTGCAGACATAGATAGAATGTTTATTTTGTTTTGAAATTTTAATAGTAGAACACAGAAATTTTAAAATTTTTCGCTTAATCATCCATAAACTTTTAAAAAATTAACTCGTAGTAATTTAACATATTTCTACAAAATATGAAAAACTTACTTTTGTGTTCATAAAGAAATGTTTTTTCGATGTATTGCAAGTATCACATACAATAATAAGCATAAAAATTGGCTTCTACTTATAATTAAAAAATTTTAATATGAATGAATATTTTAGTTCTACTATTGGAAAAAGTTGTTCGAATACTATATTTCAGTAAACGATTAGCAATTATGTATCCTAAGCTTGCTATTTATGTTGCTTAATGCACCATTATACGTAGGAAAGACTTTTGAGCATCATAATTTATTTAATATTTTCTTGAGGGTCGAAAAAAGGCTTAAATTTATAATTTACAAAATAAATGGTTTTAAAAAATTTTATTCAAGTTTCTCTGGTAAAATATCTACCATGGCGCTATAAAAAAGAATTTCGTCACATTACGGTTGACAATATTGAAATTGAATACGGTAAGAACAATCAAAATATTATTAAATATTTTTAGTTTTATAAGATAGTAAATAAAATGATTTATACAAGTTTTTTGCATTTATGTGGCAAAATAAGATTTCGTGATCATTTCCATCGCATATGTATCCTTACTTAGAGTATTTTTTCTTTTTTTATCAAAATATAAGAGAAAACACGTATAAAACAAAGTTGATTTGGTATATAAATACCACAAAAAAAAATTATAAAATGACCGCGTATAGAACCAAATATCGACAAACGAAAGAAGATATAATCAAATTTTATTATTATAGCTATATCTAAAATTTACTATAATTAACAAATGGTTTTTCTTTTGCTTATTATTATACCATAATAAAAAAAACGTATTTAAAGAAAAATAACTAACACTGAAATATAAAAACTGTAATATATACAGTATAAAGTTTTAATGGTTCATAAAGAACTATTAAAAACTACTGTCAAATTTATAATAAATATATCCTTATTTGTATTTCCGTTTTCGTTTTATTTTCGCGTAATCAACATTGCAAACCGCTTTGTTATGGTTTTAAATATGTTTCAGTTGATAGAATGTGAGAAAATAAATATAAATATTGTTTTTTATTCATTTATATTTGAAAAAAGACAAATTTTCAATAGTTTAAACGTGAAGATTTACACCATTCTTTAGGAATCAGACATCAATTTTTTTATAAAAAATATATCAGTATCATCATAAAAACTTTTAAAAAATAACAAAATTTATATTCTTCATAATATCGAATGTTGCTTGCAAGTATATACAAAATCAAAATATTCAATCCTAAGATAAAATTGATCGATATAGAAATTATAAATTTTTTATATAAAAATTGGTGCATTAACTTTGTTATATATTAAAATTTTCTCAAATTTGCTCAATATCAATCTTTTAAAATATTAAATAACTTCAAAAAAAAATTATCAACAATAAAAGAAAATAAAAATCATTGTGAAAACCAATGTATACATCAGTAAAACATTCAAATTATCTAATTAGATGTGAGCTGTTAAAAAATAATAGAATTTTTTAAATAAATAAAGAAAAAATTAAAATAGATTTATTCGCGAATTAGTCTCAATCTAAAGGAACGATTCATTATTTTTGGTTTGTTTTCAATCACAAAATATAAATAACAAGGAAGTGGTGATTACAAAAAACATGCCGATTATATGTCAGAAAATTTTTAAATATTTCAATATTAGATAATTCGTATATTATCATGACGAAACTAGATTAAAGAAATAGTTTTTATTAAAAAAAATGAAATTTATAACATTAATTTATATCTTTGTATAAATGCGAAGGTAAGTTGAGAAACAAATCAAATTATATAAAATACATATGTTATAATTATTTTAATAGTTCTATTGAAGAGTTTATTCTTCCAAGACTGTTACTGCTACTATGCTTTCTTTTGTTGCTTGTGAGTTACTTGCTTCAAAATCCATCAAAAAAACTTTTTTCGTGTGGGGTTTTAAATATTTTTATATATAAAAATTAATAAAAAAAACTTGATAAAAAAAGTGATATTATTATGCAGTAAAACATTTACAATATAGTATTTTTTTATAGAATGATCGCATTTATACTTTCATTTGGAATGTTTAGTGTCTTTGGTGAAAGGGTTAATTAATAAGACATTACTTAATAAACTCGTTTTATATATAGTTTTTGTATGATTAAAAACGTGAAAAGCTTATGAATGATGTTAAACGGATGCGGTTTCATCTAAAATAAAAAGTATAAAGTAATATTATTTCTTTATAATGCTATAGAATTATGCTATTTTCCATTTTATTTTATCAGATCAAATTGATTTAAATTGATAAATAAATATCAGCTATTTACTATCAATATGAAATTCTTATCCAACATAGTAAAAAATAATCAATAATAAAAAATTGATGAAAGATAATATCACTTAATAAGGATTATGACAAAAAACCGTGACACATGATTTTTTAACTGAATAAACACTCAAAAAAGGTCTTAATAAAAACAATGTCTTTTTACTTCAAAAACCACAAATATAAAAAGAGATATATAGAAATATATACATTTGTGACTTTCTAAAAGCTAAATATCTAACATCTAATTTTTTTTAATATTTGGTTTTTTGTTTTCTGTTTACATGACTATTCTTACCACCAATAATACAAATAATTTTTATGTATTGAAAAATAAAGTCTTTTGCATAATTACTTTCATCCAAATAATCCTATCTATGACCTTATTCTCTTATATCCATCACAATGCAAAACAAATACATAGAGGTATATATACATAATAAGATTAAAATGATAGTATAGAAAAAATTTAAAAGCGAAAAATTGGAAGCTTAAATTCTACATAGACTTAAAAATAGCTTGGTAAAAATAAATCCTTACTTATTCTCTTATTATTATTTTCCAACGGCTTATTATGATACAGCAACAGATTATGGTAGTTAAATATTAATTTTAAAAATATGCAGTAATATTGTTTATTATTTATAAATCACAAAAATTTATTTTTAATACACCTTTTATACCTAAAAACAGTATATAAGGATAAATTTAATGTGTTTTGGTTCTTAAAAATCATTTTAATTTCTTTTTCTTAATATTTTTGCATCAATTAAAAATTATAATTTTCTTTTATCGAAGTAAGTTCAAAAATCACAAATTAATTTAATATTTTGCAACTATTCGTTCATTTAAGACAATTGAAAAAAATAAAATATAAACTAGAATAGTTGATGAAATTTTGTATTTTTCGTTGTATTGAAGAAGTATATTTCTATTTAGAAAAACATTATAGTTGCAATAATTTTTATATACAAGCTTTTTTTGTATTTTTTCCCTCGGATCCTAAGTGGTTTTCTTTGTATTTCAATAAGTTTTGATTATTTTACATAGTAAATGCTTCTAAATCACTCACTAGAGTATACTTTAAATCTTTTTCTGTATATTTATTTGGAAAAAATATACACTACAAATTTAGAAAAGATAGAATAATCAAATTTCACAACAGGAAAATTAATTAAATATTTTTACTGTGTTATGTCGGAAATCCGTATATTGATATAAAATATTTTTTTGCAAATTGTTTAACCATTGTTGTGAAATTATTGTTTTGGTATATTTTATAAAAATTAAGAAGCAATCATAAATAACTAGCAATAAATTTAAAATTCAACTACACTAGGATTTCACAATTTATAAAAAAAGTCTTAAAATACTTATTAAAGTGCTAAATAGGCATAGATTTTAATGAAAACATCTTTTGAATATATATATAAGTTCTACTATATTTTATAAATACTTTTTACACATTAAATTTATTAAATAACTTTCTAATTTTAATCATTCTTTTGTAAATACAGCATATAAGCTTTGATGTTAATTTTCATTACTTAAAAGCACTAAATTATTTTTACTCGAATATTTTCAATTTGATAAATATTTTTTTATCAATTTTAACTGGAAAAAAAATAAATAGTGAAAATTTTTTGATTTTATCAAGATATAACAATATATCTCTGTTTTTCGTCGTTTTGGTACGATGCCTACCATATTCTGGTCTTAATGTTAAGTCAGTAGACTTTTGATGAAAAACCTTCTCTCCTGATTTTTCCTAGAAGAATTTCCTCCGTAGAAGCTAAAAAAGGATAAACATGTGCCTATCATATATAGAAATGAGGTTGAATTGAGAAAAATATTATGCTCTCATTAGAAATAGTAATTTCAGAAAGAGCCCAAATGTTTTATAATAAATACTTAATTTTACCATACTTCCTTTATGGCTATATTTTAAGCGACCTGTCTTTGCCATTCAGCGAGTACAACAGTCGCTTGGGGCAAAAAATCATATAATTGATTCTTGATTTATGAATTACTCTTTTTTGTTTACTAGTTAATTGAATATTCTATTTTAAAACATTTGAAGTCTTACATATTTGATGGTCAAGCTAAACGATAAGAATTATTATTGTGTTATTTGTTCTATTCATTTATTTCTTATTTGATAGGGAATTTATAAATCTAGTGTCGATGGTCCCATTTGATACAAAAAAAACTTATAAATGATAGTTAAATAACAACATGATAAATTACGTCTTTTAGCATTTGTTGTTCTTCAGAGTTCAAGAAACCTGGACGCCCATGGAGATCCTTTGCCTCAAAATGCAAATTAATTATTAAAATCCTGATTTAAAATCTTATTTGTTTGTTTATCAAAGTCTGTCAATTTTGATTATTGATCAAATAAATCTTTAGGCATTAAAAATTACAAATAAAAAAATTCATCACAAAAAAACGATTTTTTTTTATTATTAATAGAAAGTTGTCTTTTAAAAAAGGCAATCAATCTTATATTTTCTATATTTATATAATATAAATATAAAATATATAATTCAATTACAAAACATGTTGCCAGAACATATTTCTTTAACACATTTTTTGATTCGCTTTTTTTTGTGATAATATACATATTTTTATAAAAAATGTTAGACAAATCAAATTTAAAAATAAATTTGTTCATATCTCTATTTTTAAATACCCATATATAAAATAATAATATAAAAACTTTCAAAGAAATAGGTAAAAAATATCCTCAAAATATAACCTATTTTTACATCCATAATTTTTTTAAAAATAAAGATATTACTACAAATGTAGTATAAACATTACCTACAAATAATTTTGACACATCAATTATACTTACTTTAATCCTTTTGCCAATAATATGTAATTATCCCCAAATATGGAAAGTATTAGTTAAGTTATATTACATTTTGTAAAATCAAACCACCTATTGCACCTAAAATCATATAATTCCACAATTGTCAAACTTATATTCTAATTGCTTACTTTAGTTATATATATACGACCAGAAAGGATTCAATCTAAAAACTTACCTTCCGTGTCTGTATATAGATAATTATTAAAATAAATATGAGAAAAATGAGGAACAGAAATTAAACAAGAGAAACACTGAAAATAGCCGAATGGCATACCCAGTAAGATCGGAGTATAAAATATTAAACAAATATAAAAACAAGAATCTCTTTCTTTAAAATATTTTTTACGCCACTCTAACCAGTTACCATAAGAAAAAGGCAGTAACCCACCCAAAATCAACGTTCACATAAATATTATGCGAAAAAAAATATATTTAGAGATTGTAAAATTATAAAATATAAATTAATAATTGAATATATAGTAAAGAAACTGAGAAGTGTCAAAATACAAATTCTTTCCTAAACATAGCAAAAAATATTTTGCGAAATTTATTTTATACCAACGCTTTTATTTTGCATCTATAAGAATACAAATTAGAAAAAATAAAATATCAAAAAATTGATTTACGAAATAAAAATCAAGATTCTATAAAAATATATCTAATTAGATACTAGTTATCGTTTTATATAATATTTATTACTTTTTTTATTGTTCTTTTGATAAAACGTTTGACATTATTATTCTTTAAAAGTGATTTTCAGTTTTTAATAATAATTTAGCAATTAAATAGACTTCACGTTATATGAATTCTTATATTATTTTCAATCTTAAAGCAGAAAAGATGCCATTTCTCTTATACAAAATTAAAATGTTATGCAGAAATACAGAGTTACCGGCGAACTTGGAAGACAATCGTAAAAAATAGTATTAAAAAATACTAGCTATTTTTTTTCTTGTAGTTTGAATAAAACCATTGTCTGTTTTATACCAAATTCATACATTCTGCTTCAAATGCGTTCTCTCCACCTGTTTTTGTCTACACGTATGAGGATAACAGCACTTTTTATAAAGCACAGCAAGGAAAACTTCACTACTTGTAGAAAACTATGTGCAATATCATTATCCAAATTTGAATATACTAAAAATTTCAATAAAATTCACGCATTTTATTTCTTTTATTTTTTCAAATTTTACTTCAAATTTACGTAATCATAGGAAACATTAAATTCAACAAGAAATAATTTTTTGGTTTGAAATCCAGATATCATTTAGCTTATTCGTAAATTTTATTATAAAATTGATGATTGATAATGTTTATTTTGGCATCGCGATATTAAATAGAACTTTTTGTTGATTTTTTCATAGTAAAAACCGGTAAAAATACTGCTATTATTCAAACCTACGATGTTTAAAATTTTTAATCCTAAAAATAAATTATTTTACGCATACATGATCCACGAAATTTATATATTTTTTTAGATTTAATTTTAAAGGCTACTGATCAATTGATTTTTTATAAATATTGCATAAAATGTGCTTTTTCGAAAGTTGTTTGTACTAGTGATGAATCTCAGTAATTGAAAAAAAATAATATATAAGCTAATTGCAACAAACGATTTTAAATGTGCTGGCTTTTTCATAAAGTTTATCGTTTTTCTATTTTTTGTTTTAATTTTATGTTATTCCATGTTTTAAAATAATTCATTAATTGTAATCATAAACAACATATTCATAGTTTTATTTAGGGATGTATTTTTCAAAGCATAATAATCTGCTTTGACACAGAAAATCACAAACTGGCTTTTTTTATTGGTGATATGTTTAATAGTATTAAAACAATGCTTTTCATTTTTCAAATATTTACAAAAAAAATACGTTTTGAAGTGAGTAAAAAAATACTTAGAAATAAAATGTATAATTTTTAATTAAATGCAATTAAACATTAAATTTCAAGTTATTTTGCAAAAAAATTAACTTTAAAATATTTTATTAGAATTATAAAAAGGCCATATAGCGAAATTCATATAATATATTTTTTAAAAAATAAAAATAATTATAGGTTTTGAATTTGCACAATTTTTCAGATTAAAATTTATGAGATGAAAAATTCTTCGATCGTAATACTTCATATAATCAAATTATGAACAAGATTTTATCTCTTAAACATACACATTTCAAATATGAACTTTTTTAAAATTAATGGAATGTAAATCCTATAAAAATGTGTAAAAAACTCAATATTTAACCATTTTTAATTTTTTTTGTGTTAAAAAATTAATTTTTTAAAAATTTTTAGAAAACATTTAGCAGATAAAAATTTCAATATGTTATTTTTCGTTGTTAATTAATAGAATGTAAGAATATATAAAAGAAAAAATAATTTTTGTAAGCAATTTATTCAAAAATAATGTGTTTTTTATAATATTATATCATATTACATTTTAAAATATTCATATTTGAAGATTTTTCGAAATAAAATTTTAAACTTATTTTGTTCAAAAAAATTATCAATGTTTAAAAAAAGATGCTTTGAAGAAATTTACAACTTCATCACCAATCTTCTAAAATTATTTTGATTTTTAGCAAATAACAATTATGCAATGGGGTTTAAATTAAATTTATAAACAAGATATCTACTTCATTTTCTAATATTATATAAACTTGATTAAAGTTGACACAAACAATATTCAAATTATAGTATTACCCCATAATGGAGCGCAGAAGAACTTCACGAATAATACGTACACCAAATAAAACGATATGCCCAAGCGAAGGCGACACAATAGTAGTAGATTCGCCTATGAAGAGAGTAAAAAATTTATTCACTAAATTATCGGAAAACAAAGAAACACAAAACAATGGCATAAATAAACTACCTTCAGAAGAAGTAAAAGCCAATGGTTCGCCTTTCTTTCAGATCGACTACAAATTATTTATTTCATTTTTGACCAACATCATAATAATTCTCTTTTTTACTGCTAGACAAGCACCAGAAATTGACAAAAAAAGTTTTTTAGATTTACAAAACCAAACAAACCAATTAAAAGCAGAAATTCAATATATTGTTAATGACAATAAGGCATTGAAATTAGCCTTTGAAAATAAATTATCCACGGAAAAAAATAAAATTGTTCCAATAATCAAGGATTATGCTTCAATTGAAGAAGGTGCGTATTTGGATAGACAAAACACCAGCCAGCCTTACAAACATGGTATTTTTCGAACAAAAGTTGCGTATGATGCCAACATATTACTTTCTGGTAGAGTTTTGCCAGGTGAATGTTTTGCATTTGATGGAACATCTGGTTATATTACTATAATGTTTGATAGAGAAATTTTTGTAAACTTTTTGAGAATTATTCACTGTGATTGTACAGATAAAACCAGTGCATTGAAAAATTTTACAATTTATGGTATTAGAGAAATAGATACAAATGGTGTGCCAAAAATTGGTGAACAAAATATTTTGATATCAACAATTAATGGTAAAATTAGAAAATATGAGCTCATAAAGTTAAGAGATGACATATTTGATATTAAAAAATCCCACAAATCAGATTATACTGTTAATATGGGTGATTTTGTTGGTTTCAAAATTTTTATTCATACAAATTCGGGAAATATCAAGTACACGACTATTTATAAGATAGCAGTATATGGAAATGAGGTTTGAATTATTATCGTACTAGATTAAATATTTAACCAATGAATAAACCATATTGTAGCTCATATTTATATTTTTGGATAATTGAAATCAGATATTGTGATTTTTGATGCATATTATTAAAAATAAAATTTAAAAAATTATGCTGTTTCATATGTAAAAAAATTCATACAAATCATATAAAATATTTCGATTTTATCTAAAATCTTGGGTTAAAAAACGTAAATATTTGTAAGCATTTAGAAAAAAATTTGCACAAATTGAAACTTTAAACACGATTTTATTACAATAAGGCTAAATCAAATTGCTTAATCTTAAATTGATAAAAAAATATATTTAATAAAATGATAGGATCAAAAAAATTTATATCTTTTTAAAATTTACAACACTTTACACAATTTTAAGTTTTAACTTATCTTTAGTACTTAATTACAATAAATTGTGAAGCTATTAGATATTTTTTATGGTACATGTTGGTAGAAGAGCATGATTGTTTAAATCAGAAGACCAAGAAAAAATTTTCTTACTAATGTTTAATTAAAACAGTGTCTTTATAAGACCTTTGTGAAGTGTTAATTGAAATAGCAAAACATTTATTTCACATTTAAATTATCTTAAAAAAACGTCATCTCTGTGCAATTCGCTTTTTTAACATATCAAAGATTTATCAACACAAAACATGAAACCTTATACGTATCAGAAAAGTACGAAATAAAACATTAAATCATCAATTAACTAAAATACGATTCAAATCAAACGCTGCCTAATATATTTCATGTTAATTTTGCTTGTGGCTTAACATGAGCATTTGCGTCTCTTAGACTTTTCTATATCTATAAACGTAATAAAAATTTGTAATTACAAATCTAAATTGCAAAAAAAACATTTTCTTTAACCATTTATATCTTTAGTGTTGTGATATATACAAAAAACATATTTTATAACATTACCATTTATTGCTCATGATTTTTTTGTTAAAGAATTTGCTTTCAAGTATTACTCCAAAAAAAATATATAGAATTTTAAAATTAATCATATAAATTGAAATCAAATATATCTATAATTAAAAAGAAACACTTCAATTATTTTAATTTGGTTAGATTTATATTTAAGTTAGCAATAGAATATTTAGGAAAACGCTTAAAACATTTAACTTTCATGGAGTTCTCATAAAAAAATCATTTTTTTTATTAATGACTCGAGTAAATTTTCTTTTGGAGTATTTCAATTTATTTTTTTTACTAATTTAGTAGTTAAAGCATGGGCTTTGACAGTTTTTGTCTAATCGCTTGATCATATAGATTTCGAAGGTTCAGTAAAAAAATATTTAAAAATATTCCAGTACTCTTGCAGATACTGCAATTAAGGGATCTTTAAATGCCAAAGTTAAAGTGTTTGTGGCGATAATATCACCACATAATGACGGTGGCGTTTCCCACCTATTTCTGCCTCCAAGTTGCCATCTCCCTCCCAACAAAGCCTCCTTTAAAGATATTTAAGCAGAAAAACTTCTTTGGCTAGATGAAAGTATGCAGAATAGTGCCAAATGTGAATGCTGGATGAACCCAGGCATCCTTGAAAGCAGCACAAGAAATACATTTACATTTCACAAACTTTCTCTTTGCTCTTTTTTACACGCCACTCATACAGGCACCCATCGAGTACAGCAGTATTACAGAACAATGGGGGCAGCCGATCGAATGCTGACATAAGCAGCGAAACGATTTGTCCAGAAATATCTGCATCTGAAATAACACAATTTTATTGTACAAAAACTTATGAATTTAAACTCGTCATCCAAATACAAAAGATACCACGATGAAACTTCTCATGACGACCAAACCCGTAAAAGATATAGTAGGTGAATTGTTTGTAAAAGAATGCAAAGCGAATAAAATATGACAATCGTATTTTTTCCATATATCACGTACAATAATTATATTGTTGAGAGATCCTAAAATATCAAAACCATAGATATATTTTTTGTCTAAGGGTAAAAAAAATTTTTAAAAGAAAACCAGAGGTTTTTATATCTACGTCAACAAAAAATGAAAAAAAAATTAACCTTAAAAATTTCCCCTGAATTTTTAAAACAGAACTTCAAAGGCAGATTTGTTAATGTATATATAAAAACTTTGTCTTTCTGTTATGAAAAGTTTAATCTCAAAATTAACTTTGCAATAAAATTTCTAAATCATCGAATATAAAAAAATAGTAACGTTACTTTCGAAAAAAATTTTTATTAATTGTTAAAATACAAGACACAGTGAAACTATTTTAAGTAAAACTACTAAAACGATTTTTTAAAAAAAAACTTAGGTCAAGATTCACATTTATTAATATTCAAAAATAACACATAGTTTAGACAGGAAAAAAAAGATTAGAAATCGGTCTATAAAAAATTAATTTTATTAATAAAGAAACTGGGCTACTAAAACAATATAAATTAAAAAACTATCAACATAGAGCATTTCGAAAACTAACGAGAAAATAAATATATATTTAGCGTTACTGAAGTGATAATATATCGACTAATTTGTGGTGAACATAAATTATTCGAAATATATTTTCACATTTAATTTAATAAATATATGTTCAGTTCAGTCCAAATGCTTTCAATTCTTTCCAGAAAAACCATAAAGGTCTCAGAGCAAAGTCTAAAACATTTGTCAGGTTAAAATTTGAAGAATGTTACATGGTTCAAATAAATGGTTAATACAGACATGTTACGGAATCGGAAAAGAAAAACCATTTATTATATGCATATAAGTAAATTTTTCATACATGACCTTTTATTTTTTTTTTATCATCCTCGAGATTACATTATAAAAAATTGGAACACTTTCTCAGAATGTCAAACAATTTTTTTAAAAATTGTGTGTTTAAAGTTATTTAGAATTAATATTAGTTGTATATGTTACAGAACTTATCTATTATGCATATGAAAATAAAAAAATTAGTAGTAAAATTGTCAATTTTCTGTTTTTAATATAAATTTAAACTAAAACATATTTTTTTATACTTATATCACAAAAAATTTTAACCAGAACAAATCCAGCAACCATATATTTTTTACATGAATATTCAAAGCCTTTTTCAAAGAATTTAATTTATAAAAGAAAAAATACTAAATTTTTTGTCGAAATGAAATTTAATACCGCTTAACGCACATTTTTTTATATTTTAACCGGTTTATCTATGTCATATATTTTATTTTTCAATAATATTAAACCAAAAAGATCTTGAAATTACTAAAATATGCATGAATAAAATATGATAAAATATAAAAAAATTTAAAAACATATGTATAATACATTTTGTTTTATAATTGAATGTTAGAATGTATCGAATATAGAAGACACATGCGACTGTGATATGGATACTAATACACACACCCATCGGTAAATATAAACTATAGCGCGTTTTTCATTAAATTGAATATTTCTTGATTATAATTATCTGTCTATATCTGTATAATTCTTCATTCAAGGCTTTTTTTCATTATTTATCGATTATTTAATTGGATCACAATTGATCCTATAAATAACTGAAAATTTTTTATTCATCTCTTAGAGGCGAGAATATATATTTTTTATTATATATGAATTCTGAAACAGTTTAAATGGCTAAATAGCACAAATAAGTTTTTTTTAAAAAAAAATGGAACATATTTCCAACAAAAAATCAGATAGTTTTGAAAGGCAAGAAAATTAAATGTTAGAAAACAGAAAAAAAACTTCTTTTTATCTATTTATCACTTTTTTGTTAGTTTCTAACCCAGATTACACTAATTAATACAAATGAACACAATAAAAGAAATAGATCAAAACTTATCGAAAATTTTTTAAAATCAGATCAAAAAAGAGTTCTTATCACAATATATTGTGAATCTTAGCCTGAAATGTTTTTTTTAAAAAAATTATTTTTTTATTTGTTGAAATATACTATAATAAATTTTGGAATAAATGTTATTTAAATACAATAAAGGCTTCTTTAGGATAATAATTTTGTGCATGTATTAAGAAAATATTTTAAACATGTTTTTCCAACATATATACAGACTTGCTGTATTCAAATTTCTTACAATCGCTTATGAAAATGTATATCATTATTTTAATAAATAGTACTGTTGTTTCATAAATAAATCAAGCCATACAGACATTTTTTGTTATATTTTATAATTTTATTTAATTTCTCTTTTTTCTCCTTGCAGAAGAAGAATTAATGAGGAAGGGCCTAATGAAAAGATTGTAAAATAGAGGTTATCAATGTGAATAAAGTTCTATATTTAACACTTTTATTGGCTTAAATATCCAGAAAATTGTACTTCTCAAGGTAGACCTTTTTAGTGGGCTAACACTTTGTCTATAACAGGAGCCATACTTATACAGATACTACTTTTTTTAAATAAGACGTTGAGTAAAAGACAAGTATTTTTAATAAATAATTTTTTTCCATGTGAAATATGCATATTTTTTAGTATTTTTTGAAAAACTAGATAACCATCATGATTTGTAAAAAAATGTATTCAAATATTATGTAATTAAAAAAATAATAAAAAATAAGCACCTGTACCCTTTAAATGTATTAATAGAATGAATAATACATATTAATTTTTTTAAATCGTTTTAGTCAATATGAAGCATATGATTACAGAAAGAAATAATTTGAGTATTCCAATACAAATGAACTTAACGTTAATGACGCAGTGTTATTAACATTCTAGCTGATTAAGGGGTTATAATCATAAAGGAAGATCTCTTGCTGTTTGCAAAAGACAATTTTATATTCTTTCTATCTTCATATAATAAAATCATTATTTGCGCCAATCAGTGACACCAATATATCTAATATTCTAACAAAATTACAAATATTTATAGAACTTAATAGTTTTAACGATATTTATAATTAAAACCAATAGGGATAAAACATTATCAGAACCTTTCAAACCAATATATTTATCCACTAATGAAAAATCTGAATATACTATTTTGGACTGTCAAAACTAGAAATACTTTTCAATACCAATTTAAAAAACTCTAAATAAAAAAATTTCAACATTTCTATTAGTTTGAAAAAAATTATTAAGTAGAATAAATAAAGATTATTGGGAAGGCAAAAAAGATTTTAAAAAACGATAAATGTAAGAAAAAAACCAATTAAGTATATTTTCCACTATAACAAAAATACAGTTAAGAATTTCGTCACAAATTCAATATGTGACATGTAACCTATGAATATTACTTATAAATTGATATGTATATAGCAAATATATTGTTTAATTAATTGTTGACTTTAATTATTGATTATTTACTAAATGATAAATAAAAATCGGAATTCAATGAAATATCAGAAAAAAGCATTTTATAAAAGATTACAATCTTTAATTAAAAGAAGATAATTTTTTATTTGATAAATTAAAACAATTTATCAAATAAAAATATTTAAAGGATCAAAATGAAAAACGTAAACGATGAATAAATCCACATTTTAATAAATATTGTATGAATTAAGTTCTCAATATTTACAATTGCGACAGCATAAAAAAAGAACCATGCGAAAGAAGTCTTACAGAAATGATAGAAGAACTTTCTCTATCAGGGAACAGCGTAAAGTACTTTCATGGAAAAGCAACAATCCAGAAACTTAGATTACATAGGTAGAAATATATGAAAAAGAGTTTTCTAACGACAAACATGAAATTTGTGAACATTAAAACGATTAGTAGTGCAAAAGCTTGGTTTGAAGCAATGATTGACGATGAAATAACTACTTTTACTAAATTCAAGAAAGAATTTAAAGAAAAACATTGTAAAAAAAACAATTATTAAGATTTTGAACATCATATATTAATTATAGAAGGTCCTGAAAACGATGATTTTCTCATATTTTTGTATTTAATAAAAAATATAACAGAGAAAATAATATAAACATTGAAAAAATAATTTATTATTTAAAAAATATTGTCCAAGATACTTACATGACAAATTATACCAAATAAATTGTTGAATAGTGTTAATAGATATCACAGAGAATAATTTACGGTTTATTATCAAGGGTAATTTTTCAGTTAGGAAATTTGATCATGGATAAACTGAACATTTAAGCAGAAATCAAACTGATTTGCATTTTCCAGAAATAAAAAACATTCTGAAAATGAAAAGAATTATAATAATAAAAAGAAATTGGATGAAACTAAAAAAATAGAAAACAAAAAACACGAAAAAATAGTAAATACTTTCTAATCACGTGTGCACAAAAAGAATAACTGATAAACGTTCAAAAATAAAACTTCGGTCACAGAAAAGTTATTTTGTCGCATTACTGATTCTGGAGCAAACGTATCTGCGGTAAGCAAAAAATTCTGTAAAATAAACGATTTAACTATCATAACTAATGAAAAATCTTTTCAGCATGTAAACGGATACGGTAAGTCTGATGGATTTGTGGAATTTAACATAAAAACAATATTAACATTCAGATGCATGAATATCAAATAAACGCATTTGTTTTAGATTGTTCACATGAAAACATGGCAATTGGAATTGATGACATATCAAATATGAGACTTTTCAATTGTTTGAAAAGCAAAAATGAAAACAGTAACAAGTTTAGCGAAAATGACACTGTATTTAACATTCTTAAAACTGGAAACAACGAAAAAATGATAGCGTAATATTTACAGAAAATGTGCATATTAGCGATGAAAATAGACCAGTTGATATAAAAAATGTTGTAAGAAACTTAAAAAAAATATTAAGATGTTTTTTATATGGATAGAGGTGAACTAAAACTTGATATAGAGCACCTAATTGAATTATACGATAAGAACATATCAATCAAAGCAGCTAATTAAAGACGAACACCAACAGATCACGAAACAATAAAAACCGATTTCTAGAAGCTTTCCCAAAAAGGTTATATGGCAATTTGCTGTAGTTACATTACTAGCCCAGTAGTACTTTGTCCAAAAAAGACGGAACAGTTAGATTCTGTATTGATTACATAAAACTTAATAAACATACAATCAAGCGAGAATATCCATTACCAAGAATGGATGAAACAATAGAATGACTTCAAGGATCAATATTTTTTCAACAATGGATCTGGAATCTGTATACCATCAATACGAATAAAGGAATCGGACCAATAGAAACGCATTAACTTCAAGAAGCGGAACATATGAATGGAAATACATGCCTTTTGTGCTGATAAATCCGCCATTTACATTCCAGAAAATCATGAACAAATTTTTCAATGATCATTTATATGATTTTGTTGTCGTATATTTAGACGACATTTTGATTGTTTCCAAATCAGTAATGAAGCACTTGTAACATCTAGAAATAGTTTTTTTCGTAGAAGATGATGCCGGTTTATAGGCTAAAATATCCAAATAAAGATTGTTGAAAGAAAAGATTGATTTTTTAGGATTTACTGTTACCAATAAAGAAATAATGATTCAACTTAAATCACGCACAAAGACTCTCAACTTTAAAATTCCTGGAAAAAAAGAAAGAATTACGAAGCTTTATCGTTTTTTGCACTTTTTTCCGTAGATTTATCGAGATTTCACAAATATAGCGGCAGTTCTTCATATCAAAATATCTAAAATCTACAAAACAAAAAGTAACAATATTTTAAAACGTGAAGAATTAAAATCAATTGATACACCGAAAGACAAAATAAAAAACGCAATAGATTTAACACTACCTAATTTCTCGAAACAATTTATTGTTCAGACTGATGCCTCTGACGAAGCAATTAATGGCGTATTGATGCAGGGAAACCCAGAAGGAAAAATGATGTCATTTTTTATATCAGCAGAAAACACAATATAGCTGAAAAAAAACTATACTGTGACGGAGAAGATATGCCTTGCTATAATAAGGCTAATAAAGCAATTTCGACCATATTTGGCAAATAAATTTATTATAAGAACTGACCACGATGATTTAAAATTGCTTCTAAAAACCATGGAAACCCGAAAGCATCACGTGCTGGGTAATTATTTTGCAGTCAAGTTTGTCAAAGGGAAAAATAATGTTATCGCTAATACCGTTTCAAGATATATTATTGATATTCTAGGTAATAAATGTATTGAACCAGACGCTAATTCGGGTAGTAATATCCAGAATGAAACTAAAAATGTAAAAAGAATACATGAGGAAAGAGGTCAATCTGGTAAAAAGCTACTAAATTTTTGGTCAAAGAAATATTTCCAAAAATCAAAATATTAAACAGAAAAATCTTCAAAATGATCAATGAATGTCTTAAATTTATGCAATATAACTATGTTTGACAGAAATATCCAAATATGTAGATTAAACTTAAAAAAACCATCCACACAGTGTAATTGATTGCATTGGTCCGCTTTCAAAAACAAGGAATGGAAATAAATTTATAATACTGGCAATTGATCATTTAACGAAATGGTGTGAAGCTAGTGCGACGAAATCAAAAAAAATGAATGTGTTGCAGATTTCATAATAAGTAAAATACTTTGTCAAGACGGAGCACCTCAAATTGTACACTCTGGTCAAGGTGAAGAGTTTGACAACAAGTTAATTTAATATATAACTCGAAAGATCAGCTCGATAAGATCATTCAAGAGTATATATCATCCGCATTGAAATTCAATTGTCGAGCGAACAAACAAAACAGTAATAGACAAAAACCAAAAAATCTGCTATGGTGAAGTTAATAACTATGTTTTTTTATTGATCTAGCTCTATTTGCATACCAAATATCACCGATTTACAAATTGGGAAAATAACCATTTGAATTAATGTAAGGAAGACAACTAAAGCTACAAAATGACTTATGTGATAATGATAAGAAAGAAATCCTGAAAGAAGAACTGACTAATGACGAAAAAAATTTATGATAGTATTTCAATATTAAGAATTGTTTTATATGAAAAATGTGACAATTAAACAACAGTGAAAATAACAATATCATCGAAACTAAATTCAACACCGGACCAATAGTGTACATAAGATAATTTATAAACAGAAATGGTAAGTTAGATACCAAATGGGAAGGTCCATACATAATTACTAAAGTAAGTAAAAAGGGTAATTATAAAATCAGTAGGTGGTTTGGAGAAACCTTTTCCATAAACAGAAAGGATCACAAAATGATGCACGATTCCGATATTATTAAAGAAGAATTTAACCAGGGGGGTGTGTCACAAATACAATATGTGACATTTAATCTATGAATTTCAATTAAAAATTGTTGTGTATAAATGCAATATATTGTTTAATTAATTGTACACTTATATTATTGTTTATTTACTAAATGAAAAACAATAGTCGGAATATAATGGAATATTAGAATAAAGATTTTATAAAAGATTTCAATCTTAAATTGAATAAAGATAATTTTTTTGTGATAAATTAATACAATTAATCAAATAAAAATATTTAAAGGCTGAAAATATAAAAAATTATGCGAAGAATCAATCCACATTACAATTAATATTATATTAATCAAGTTTTCAATATTTAAAAATTCTTTTTAAATACCGAATTGCATGTTTAAGATGCTATATATATCAAATAAAGTTTTAGAACAATTTTAAGTAGTAACGTTCCTAATAAAAAATTGCATAATGTACAAAAATTCACCGGCTGCACGCTGTTTTTCTGTTATCTTTGCAAAGCTATCTTCACGACTAGGTTTTTTATTATACTTTACTGGGAAAAAATATTATATTTGCATATCTGCTATTTTTTAGATGGCTATTCAACAAAAATTCTGCTCTAAAAATCAAAAACACAAAAGTCTCTATTATTTTATGTGTTCTTTATTGCACTTTGGTATTTCACATTCCGAAAATACAAAAAAAAATTTATGATTAAAATAACGTTTAATGGATTTATAATCTAAATTTTACATTTTTTGAAAGGTTCAAATTGTTTTTAAGTTGCTGTCATTATCATTAGATCAAATTTATAAATATCGAAAATTGTTGATTTATATTAAGAATTTATACCTTGCCTTACGTCTATTTTAAAGCTAAATTTATGTTAATAAACAGTAAAAAAAATCAATTTAATAAAAAACTACCTTTAAACAAAGTTTAGAGCCCTTTACAGAAAACTATGATGTCAGGGGGAAGATACGGAAGATAGGCGCAAAAGATGAAGACAAATAGGGCACCATCGGAAATTCACGTGCGTGTATTTATTCTAATCTAATGCGAAAAAACGGTGTGTATTTCCGTCCTTTGTTCTTTTTTAAATGTTCACGAAATTTTTCACGGTATTTTGACACTTTGTTTTTAAAGATTATAACCTTTATGGTTTTGCCACATATTTATGCGATTTAAGTAAAAAAACGCGAAAGTAGTTATTGGTAACTAATATATAGTCTTTATATATCAAAATATTTATGAATTTCACAGGACGATTTCAAAATACTTTCTTTACACTAAGTTACTTCTAATCTGATTGATTTTATATAATTTCTTTATATACAACATAAATAATTTTTTAGATAATAGCAAAAAGAAGGAATCAGTTTAAATTATTTTTAATATTTAAAAACGAATATAATATTAACGATAATTTTTTTTAAAAATAATTAATACATAATTGAAAGATCTGCCTAGTTTTATATCCAAACATATTGTGCTAGATATAAACTGGAAATAAATAATATAATGAAATATAAAAACATCGTTTTAAGAGATGAAAACATTAGTTACAAAAAATGTGATAAATATATACCCTAAAATTCACAATATACACCAATTAAAAAATATTTCTAGAAATGAAATCACAACAAATATATTTGTATCTTCTTTGTTTTTTCTGAAACAATGCACCACTATCTCTTTTCATTTACTTACACTTTTTATGATTTTAGAACAGTTTTCTTTTTTAATTTGATATTAATATAAAAATAAATAAAATGATATTCATTAAAAAATTCCCGACTGTTGTATAAATATATATGTTAAGTATTTTTTCTGTTGATTTTAAAATTTTGATGTTAAACAAATTTGTGTATAAGTAGAATTTCAGATATTTCAATTCTTTCGAAAAATAAAACCCACTAAAAAAACATTAAAAACTAAAATATTTAGATAAATAATGAAAATTAACCAAAAAATAACTTTTAAAATTTTTAAAGGCAAACTTTATTATTTGTTAGTAGAATGAAAGAGTGCATAAACAAGGCACATAAGCGAGATTTTTTGATGGCTTCGCCCTCTACTGCTTTTTTATAAGAGACCGCAATATCCAAAATCTGGATCACGATAGTTGAATAAGATCTTGATAATTTAATTTTGTCATTCGTTTTCAAAAATTATATTGATCTGACTTTTTCGATTTAATTGTTGATTTTTCATTTTCTACGAAAAATGAGGAATGCAAATACTGTTATAGATCGTTTTTCAAATAGAAATTCATCCTAAGTTCTATACAAATTGATGAAAGTAATCTTTTGAGCTCTCGTACGGATCAAGCATAATCCAAGCGTATAATTGATGCTTGTCGAGAGCAAGCTTAAATATATAAGTATATACGAACAAAGATAAAAAATAACAGAAAAAATAAACTTTACTTATTAATAAAATGATAATTAATTTTTTGTAGTGGCAAGGGGGCTTCAAGACCCAAATAATATATATTCCCAACCACTCACGGCCATATATTTAAAACGAGGTATGGATCATAAAGAGATCCACGATATCTGTGTTAAAATAAAAATGGTGACTGATGTGAAAAAATGATAAGTATAAAAAATCATTGAATTATAATAGGCTTATAACGATTTTGGGTCGCATTTAAGTTTCAATTTTTAATTTTTTCATCTACATCTATGCTTCAACTTTTTAAAAACATAAGAAATATTTGTTAGAAAGGTTTTTTTTATTTAGAATCATTAAACTTTAGCGTTTATAAACGAAAAAATAAAATTTACCAAAAAACCAATTTTCGAAACTTTGTTGTGTCTAAGCACAAAAAAACAATGCTAAATACCTATTTAATTGTTATGGTTTTTTTGATACTATCATAAGGTAATCCTCTAAAAGATTATTCTGTGCTTAATATGATTTACTAAGTTGTTGTGTAAGTAAGATATTGAATTTTGTCAAAAAATTGAATACGCAATTTTTAATTAAAATCTTAGATCAAATTTTTAAAAAATAATCCAAATAAATTTTATCATGTATATTTACATTTTACTTTACTTTTTGTACAAAATTTACATAAATGGACCGTTGTATAAGAAAGGATCTGGTTATAATTTAGGAAAAACTCTAGAATACTGATCCGATGCTTCGAATTACTTGAGAATGTGTTTTTATTTCGCTCGTCTTTCTCCCTTTCTTGGAAGCTTATTTTAGTATTCATATAAAACTTTTAAAGCTATTTTTATTGGCATAATTTAGTTAGTATAAATTTTTATATGCTTTATTCTTTTCTGTTTTTTTTTTGAAATATCAAAGTGATAATCAAGAAAAATTAAGAGAAGAAACCAAACAAATTGGAGAATAAAACGAAAAATAAGATATTTTACATCATTGTGACTTTGTGGAACAATAATTTCACCACAGGAACACATGAAAACGTGTTACTTTTAAACAATATTATTTAGAGTATTCTTAAATGTCGTAGAGCAGTGAATATTTTTCTTTAATATTGTGCAATATTTACGACTTTTTGCAGTATTAAGGGTTATATAATTAACAATTTTAAGCATATTCCTCTAAAAAAATCATTAGTAAGCTTAAAATACCAACACGAACCCATATAAAAAAGTACAATAATTTTACTCTTTGTTATCATCTTCATTTCAACCTTCCCCCTTTCTAATGACCATGCCATATCAGAAAAAAAATTATGCGTATTAGATTTGTGATGCTTTATTTAGTTTTCTTAAAATCTTTTTCCTTCATGATGCAATTATACTAAGAGTAAAAATGTGGAAATAGCATGTTAGTTCTATTCCGTTTTTAAAATATTTAACATCATCGTATTAAAAATTTTTCCAATCAACCACGTTAAACATTTTATGACCTTTCACATATCATGCGCTTGGTAATTTTCGGTTTTTAGTTTTTTACAATTCCACATAAACATCATTTGTTTGAATCATATATTAACGTTGAAGAGGTAAAATCAGTGTGTCTAACGAATATAGTAACAGTTGTCTTTTTGCATGGGAAACAGCTGGGAATCTAAAATCTACATTAAAAACATAAATAATATCACAAGAAAAAAAATTCTGGATCTATTTTAGTTTACTTACACATGTTTTAGACTTTTCTTTGGTTTGGCTTCGTGAAAAATATATTTTAAAAATTTAAGAAAATTGTTGATCTAAATTTTATTTTCGATAGTTGATTTGTTGTTTTTTTAGTTCTCGAATCCTTTATAAATAAATAAAAATTTATCCAAAAAAACAATTATTTACTATTCTTATTTTTAACCTAATTTTTTGGTTAAAATTTTTTTTTACACTTCATAGTTTTAGTAACATTCAATGGAGTAGAATATATTAGATTTCTTGTACAATAAATTGTAATCTATAATTACACTATAAAATAATCGAAATAAAATAAAAATCTATTAATATTCAAATTTTGAAACAACTAATCATTTAATTTCTCAACTACTAGTTTCATAAACCGAAAACAACATTAAATAATTAAAATAATTATTTCTTAAATATCTATTAAATGCATAACATTTATTGAAAAACGTAAATAATACATCATTGTATTTTTAATATGTAGGTATTCACCAATAGAGAGTCATCATTTATTTCATACAGCGTTAAAATAAATTTTAGCCATTTCCCTTTATAATGGAAGATAGTGCTTACGACTTAATAACAAGAAACCTTCAAGAAGTCATTGGAGAAGATGAACTGCGTGATATACTTTCTAATCGTCAGTTAAATGTTTATTGGGGAACTGCAACTACTGGAAAACCACATATCGCATACTTTCTCCCTATTCTGAAAATTCGCGATTTTTTGAAAGCTAACTGTCACGTAAAAATTTTATTAGCAGACATCCACGCATTCTTAGACAATTTAAAGGCACCTTTTGAGCAGATAGAAGCACGTACAATTTATTATGAAAACGTTATTAAAGCAATGCTGAAATCAATTGGAATCGATTGCAATGAAAGACTCACAGAAAATAATAACTCTGATGGCACTAAAGAACTTAATTTAGAAAAAAAAACTAAAATGAAACTTGAATTTGTAAAAGGAAGCACCTTTCAATGTTCCACAAATTACACAATGGATCTGTACAAGATATCTACTTTAACATCAGAAAGAGATGCAAAAAAAGCTGGCGCCCAGGTTGTTAAACAGGTTTCTAATCCACTTTTATCTTCAATGATTTATCCATCAATGCAAGCACTTGACGAAGAATATTTGGATGTTGATGCGCAATTTGGTGGAGTCGACCAACGTAAAATCTTCACATATGCTATGAAATATCTTCCGTTGCTCGGATATAAAAAACGAATTCATCTCATGAATCCTATGATTCCCGGCTTAAATTCAGATAAAATGAGTAGTTCTGATGAGTTTTCAAAAATAGATTTGTTAGATTCGGAAAAAAGCATAAAAAACAAAATTCGCAAGTGTTTTTGTGCTGAAGGCAACAAAGAAACTGGAATTTTGTATCTTGTTAAACATATAGTTTTTCCGATTTTTGAAATTAAAAACATTGAAGTTGTTATTAATAGAAAAGATATGGATGCTTTGGTTTTTAAAAATTACGAAGATCTTGAAAATGCTTTTGTTGAAAATGAAATACATCCAAGTGATTTAAAGGATTCAGTTGCTGATATGATTGAGTTAATCATTAAACCTGTTCGTGAAGAGATGAGTAAAAACATAGAACTTGTCGATAAAGCTTATGGTTTATTGAAAAAGAAAAAGAAAAAATAAATATGACAATCGAATAATGTTGGATTTTATTATTAGAGATGCAACATGATAGTTTTTTTTCTAATTTATTTGTTGAAAAGCCTTTATTTATTATTAAACGAAATTTTCATAAACAACAAGCAATATTTGATTGTTTTATCTTAATCAACCAACTTTAGGATCAAAAAAATATTTAATAAACATTAAAATAAATTCGTTGTATTTTCAAAAAAATCAAAAGAATTTTAGATAGTAATTTTTTTATCTGCTATTTTCAAAAATTTTGAATGAAGATATTATTAAACAAAAAAAAATATTTTATTGTTTTATTATAAATTGTTTGTTTTTTTATTGATTATTTTATACTTGTAATTTTTATGAATTCAAAATATGTTTATATATATTTCATAAATAAATAATTATATTTTAAATGCCTAAAAACCAAATACAAGCTAAATTTTCGGTTTTTTTTTGTCATATTATGTGTAATTTTTAAATATATTGCGCTATATATTTTGTTATCAATTAACTTTGTATGTTTATGTATCGAGGAACCCATTGTGGTGCAAACAGATAATCACCAACTTAAACGATTTAGCTACAACAAATATTTGTATTCTTTCTATTACAGCCTCAACACATAAACAATATTAATACGCTATTAAAAACCACCCCAGAGAGAAAAGAAGGAAAAAAAAAGAGAATACTCTTTGAACATATGAAATGAATTAAAAATATACGCATTTTAAAATTTTTTATTCTATGAATCAAGTTTTATTATTATATTTTTTCTTTCTCACTTCTTTTAATTCTTCTCCAAACCTTTATATATATCGTCGTCCAAACTAAATACACATGCACACCCCAAACAAATACACGAGTAGAATTTTTGGAATGATGCAAACCTTATTTCTATAAAGATGGTACCCAAAAAAATTTACGTGAATTTTTGATCAATCTTGTTAAACATTAATATTAATTCTGCTTTTTTTAATGAAATAAAACATGTGGGTTTAAAAAATAATTATACTAATCGTAAAAAGAGATTAAAGAGTTCATCTGATAGTTGAATTCCAAACCTTTTTTTTGTCCTTCTATGTATTTGCCAGATTTGAAATATTTTACAAACATATAAGTCCTAAAACATACAATCACTCAACAAACTCATAAATATATATTATATTTGATAAATGATTTAAAAACAGTTTCCAAAAATAAATAAGTAAACAATATTTTTTTGGCATCTAAAATAAAAAAAGGAAAGTTAATTGTTTTTATAATATTATGTGTCATGAACACTATAAAAATGATATGTGTTGTAAAATAATTGTATTAAATTAAGTATTCTAGAAAAAAACATGCATGAAGTGTCGATGGTTCAAAGGTTAAACCATGTGAAGCAAAAACAAACCAAGTTCATAACCGAAACCCACCAAAACATTTTTTATAATTGGCTTAGAAATAAATAAAATAAACTAATTAAATTAGCTGATCTAGCGGGTGTAGTATAAAAACTTTCCCGCTACCATTATAATTAAGAAAAAAATAATAATAGTCACCAAAACAAAATAATAATTTACACCTAAAATCCAAACATTATGGTTAATATATATTAAAAATGTTGTTGTCACTAAGTTTTTTAAAAAAATACATAGAATTTAGAAAACTTAATTATTTTTTTCAAAAATTTATAATCTGTTAATGAACATATATTTTTTCAAAAAACTTTTTTAATTAATATTTTTTTGACCAATATTATTTTTTGTGCTATATATTTACTATTATAAATTTAATTTGTTAATAATTTTCAGTAATCGGTGAAATTTTTTTATTTTTTTCGAAGATTATACTATATTATTGAAAAATATTTGATTGATTTTAAGTAACTTGATTTGAAGAACAAATAAATTGTAAGAGTTGGTAAGTAATTGAATAAAAATTATTGAAACATGGAAATATTTAATTTTCATCAAAAATATAGATTAATAATTATTTAATTTTATTTTTAATAAAAGTTTTAGATTCCTATTATATTTACCAACAATTTTATCTATGCGCATAATATAAAAAATCTAAAATGTAAAATTTGCATTGAATTTAATTGATAATTTATATTGATTATCATGGGTTTTGAACAATAATTTCAAATAAATTTCAAAAATAAATATTTATATATTAAGTAGATAACCGCTAACTTACATTTTTGTTAAATATTTTTTCGTGTAAAAAACCTAAAATGCTATTCCTAGTGATATTATAGTTTACTGATAAGTTATAAAGGTTTGAATCTTAAACATTTGCATTAGTTTTTATATTTATCACAAAAATTGATCTAATCTTTAAAATTGATATCTGATCAAGTTTTGATTGAATTTATTTTTATAGATTGTTATTTTCAATATAATAAGGATAAAATATATATGTATATTTTTTGAGAAGTTATTAATCATAGGGATGAGAAAAAGGCTTAAATATATAATGTAATTTAAAAATAACGATTTTTAATGCATTTAAATACATCTGATTCAAAAAATAGTGTTAGATCGGCGATCCAGTATCTGGCAACAATCATTTAACCATTTATTAAAGCGATTTTCTGTTATTTAATTCGTTTAAAAATTTTTGTTTTAATATTTATTTTGCATAATCAATAATATAAAAATTTGGTATTGTGGATAGCAAAGTATTCATGTAAAATTCTATGCAATGGATATATTACTGTGAAAACCACACAGCATAAAAAGGGTTAGCTATTATGAAAAAATCAAGAATTATCTGAAGCATGCTATAAAAAAAGATTTGATTTCAACCAGGATACCTTTTATTAAAATAGTAAAGTTATATAAACCTCCGAATCGATCCAAACAATGCAACATTGAGCTACAACCGAAGGTATATACACTATACCAACGGAAGAACCAATGCAATTATACTAGACACCTGCATAATAAACGTTCCTTTTCGGTACATAAAGAATCTTTTAACAATATAGTTGTTATTTATATTTATACTTACACAATTCGCATTAGAATACCGCAGTATCATTGTGAATTTTATAACTTTTTTAGGTTTAGAATACCGAATTTGAATATAAAATTATTTTGAATCTTTATTTATCTTTATTAAAATAACACTTAAATGAATTTTTATTATTAATTGAAAAATGAATTTGTCGATGTTTAAAAAGCTTAAAACAAACTATTATTTAAGTTTATCAAATGCAAAAAACCAAATTCAATTGATAGACAGTATTATTGTATAAAAATTACAAATAGTCTTAAATTTATATAATAAATTGTATAAAGTGCGTTATTTATGTGTTTAGATACTTTAAAAATTTTTAACAAATTCATAACAATATGTTTTATAAATAAAGGATAATCTATTTTTTATTTAAAAATTTTGGAAAATAAAAAAAATTATATATTAAATATAAAACGAATTTAACAAATTCAATGGTAATAAGTAAATAATACATTTTTAAATTATGTTTATGCTTTCAATTTATCAACAATTATTCCAAATTCAATATAAAAACCCTTTTTTTGACAAGAGAATATCTTGAAATTTATATAAAGAGATATAAAAACCTTTATGGTATTTTTTTCTAGTGCTAATATCATCTTAGAATGTTTTACGGCTTAATATTTTGTCTTGAACCGGCACTATTCATTCTAATAAAATTACAAGGTTAACTGGATCTACACTGTTTTAGGATCGGCTTATTCTTCTATCAGATTGTCTGAAATATACACTAGTTTACACATATCTGGTGGATATGGGCCAATTTTCAAAACATATTAACTGATCTTTGAATGCTGCAATATAAACTATAAAATATTCAAATATATAGAAAATTTAATATATTTTTGATCTTTAACTATTAAAATCAAGTTCTTTTTAGAGAGCAAATTGGTTTTAATTGTTTTTTTATTTATAAATAAATCTAAATGATTGATACTTATTACAAATCATTTATTTAAAACACTTAATTTGTTTAAAAATTTGATTTACTTAATAATATAAATATTTGAGCATTAGTATTAAATAATAAAAAATTTTTTAGATTATTGGTGTGATAAGAGAATTGAAATTATAAATTTATTTTATGGTTTGAGATATCAATAAAAGATCTGATTGCTTGATTGGTTTATTAAGTATTTTTGTTTATAAATAGACGGAAAGGTTAAATAAAGATGTTTCAAAGATATTTCAATATATTATTTTCTTTCAGCAAGGTAGCTCATCCAAAAACGATGTTATTCAAAACTGAAGAATAACTACTTGAAGATGTATTCGGCGATTTTATTGTCTGTTGAATCCTAATTGAGGCACCCGTACCCAGTGCTGTTTTATAAGATTCAATATATACAAAAAACTTCTATTTAATAAGTTTGAAATTTAATTCTATCACAGAAATAACAATATAATTCTAAGGATTTCTAAAATCCCTAAATATTTCAGATTTAGCATCATAGATCGCAATAAAATTCATAGTTGTATATGTTTAAGAAGGTGAAAAAACAATATAAAAATGTTAAAAAAACATATAATTTACGTCACTAGTATCTATTAGAGAAAAATTTTTCTAGATTTTTAACTTAAACTACAATAATCATCGAGTTTGATCTATTTATTTGATTAAAAACCTAGTTTTATTATAAAAAAATTTATAAATATTGTCTTTATTTAGATGGTGTTGCAAATTGTGGTCTTTATGTTTATTCTAAAGATTTTATTGTTTTATAATACATTATATTGATCACTAAAAACACTGTAAAGATATTTTTTGTATTGGTGAAAGTATTTTTTGATTTTAAACACAATATGTCATTCCATGTTGCTAGAAAGAAAAAGATACATAAGAAAAATTTTAACTAAATTTGGTACTATGTTAGGACCACAATGTTTTTTAAAAAAAAGCAGTTAAATAAAAACTCCTTATCTTTTATATTTATAATTTTTAGCAATAATATTTTTATAGGCGTTCAAAAAGGGACCCGGTTGAGAAACAATCTAAAAAGTCAAGAAATTCGAGGTTGTTTCGAAATATTGTAGAGTACTTCCTTTAATATAACCTAGTTCTTTCTTGTTTGTGCACTAAAATATGCAATTTCGCATGTTATAAACCATATTTTTCTTTTATTCTGATGGTTCAAAAGAGTGACATATAAATAGTTTTAGATAAATATCCTATATTGAAATGTATTCTTTACATTTTCTGAAGACAATACATCAAGTTATCTTTACCATACCTGTCAGTTCTGTTTGTGAGTCAACCGCTCAACGTGTGTTTGTCAATTGATAAGATCCTAAAAAATATAATTTAAAGATTTAAAGGATATAAACAAAGTTTTTATTAATGAAATATTGTTCTATTACTATCTTTGTGAACATTATTTTATATAGTTACCAGAATTTGCTTTTTTTTCGCCATGAAAATTTTATCTTTTTTGTTTTTTATATCTTAATTTTTGCTACAAGAACAAGATTTGTTTTCACGCATACTCTAATGTCAATAGTGCAATCATATCATTTATTTTTAAAAAACTTTATTATAATATAAATGAACAAAATTCTTGTATAAAATCTTATTAAAACAGATTTAGGATAATTAAAAAACAAAAAAAACACTAAAATCATATCTACAATTCAATAAATTTCGTTTAATACTAACAGAAAATACTTTACTATAGGATCGGAAATAATGGTACAAAAAACAGAATTAATAGACATAATTATAAAAAAATAAAGAATGCTGTTAATAATATTTGTTAATGTCGTTTAAATCCACATTTGAATTATGAAACAACGGTAATACAAATACCTTCAACGTGATTAAAATATAAACATGAATTTGGATGTGATATGCATATATATGGTTTTATAATAACTATAGCTTTTGTAATTTATTTAAATTTACTATTTGAATAATTGATAATCAATCAAATTTTATTCCAAAATTTTAAATCGCAATCTTTATTTTAATTGTGGTAAATCTGGTGATTCTATAAATAAAAATATATAAACAGACAATATTTAGAATAAATAAAGATATTTCAAAAGAGAAAAACTAAAAAAAATAAACACTTTTTATCATGAAATCTACGGTTTTTATAATATCTCTGTTATTCAAAATTTATATAAAGGTACTAGTATTATAATAGTAATGTATATAGTTTTTTGTTGATAAAAATTAACTTAATAATAAAATCAGTGGTTCAACATAAATGAATTAAATAAAAAAGTATAAAAAGTTTTTTATGAAACAGAATTAATTTAATTTGTAAATATACTTGATTTATTTCTAAAATATGTTAGTTTCCTTTTTTACTGATATTTTATAGCCGAAAAATACAAAACATTATTTTTTATCTCTTAGTTGATCTTGTATACCTCAAATATTTTTTCTACTTTTTAATGGTCAATTATATTGTATGAAAAAAATTTTAAGGCTAATGATTATATTTTATTACAAACTAACTACATAATTGTCGCTTATAGAATTTTTTGCAAATACTCGGGTTTTCATATGGCAAAAATAGTATATATTAATTTTTTTGTTTTGTCAGTATTTATACGTATATTTGTAATTTTCATTTTATATTTTAGATCAAAAAATACTTTATTTATAAACAAAATAATAAATTATTCTTACTCGTAATAATTCATTAATATCGAAAATCATTGATTTTATGAAATTTTAGAAACTTTAAAGAAGAATCGACATCTTAAACTTAAAGATTGAATGTATAAAAAAATAAAAATCATATTTAAAGCTTGATTTGTTTAATATTATTGCAATTACGACAATGAGCACCATAATAATTTGAAATTGGTTATATTTTTAGAGAATTGAATTTTTTTTCCGCTTCACTGTTAAAAAATTATCAAAATTTGAAATATTTGTCATGATATTATAAAATAAACGTTAGGTTGATTCGATCCTTAGATTTAATATATCATAATAAAACTTGAAAGCATTAGATTAGATATTTATTTCGTTTCAGTTTTTTAGGTTTTTTTAATTATATAAAATAATATAACATGATAATAAATCGCAAATTATACTAACAGCAGTTCTTTAATAGTATAATTGTTTTATTTATAGTTTTTTCTTTCGTAAAAACATGAAAAAAGACAAATATATTAGAAAAAAATGATTATCTAATTAATAAACTAAAAAAAGACTTCTTATGGTAAAATTGGCATTAAAAAAATTTTATAACCGAATTTATAAAAATACCAAATGCATACATAATTTTTAAACCCTTTTTAATTAAATTCATCTGATACTTCTTCATCTTTATTAAACTCAATAAACATTGTGTTGATTTGTTCACTTGTTGTGGCATCTTTAGGTTCTTTATCATCTCTATGTCTAATAAAACGCGGAAACCTAAGTGATATTCCCTGTTTGTTCAAGTTTTTGGCGGCACTATAGATTGGAGACAAGGAGAAACCAGCTGCTTTAACCTCCCAGACAAATTTTGGTAATAACCATACATCAGGTTTAATATTTTCGGATATTTGGAAATCTTGTGGCATTTTTTCTGAGTTATCAACCACATATTCTTTGAAATCATTAAAGATTTTAGCGAGTGTTTCATCGTTAAACCCTGTGCCTATTTTGCAAATAGCTTCATATTTGTCTTCTTCTTCATTGTAACATGCCAGAAGATATCCACCGTATGCACCAGTACGTTTTCCTTTTCCGTAATATGCACCGATAACGACTAAATCTAAGGAGTCAGCCATACCATCCAAATAATCTTTTTTAAGCTTCACCCAAGAAGTGCTTCGCATTGAAGGTTTATAGAGAGAGTTTAAGGATTTTATCATCAAACCTTCACAATTTTTACTGATTGAATCGTTAAATATCGTTTCAATTTCTTCAGATGATGCGCAAACTACAGAATCTATCAATTTAAATTGACCATTTATTTCTGTAAAATTATTTGCAATAACTTGTTTCCTTGATTTAAGTGGCTCGTCTAGCAAGGATTTTTCACCAAAAAACAGACAGTCGAATGCATAAATACAGACTTTGACTTTGATATGTTCAAGTTTGACATCTTTTCTTTTTCTGGTCGTCAAAATTTGGAATGGCAATATTCTATCTTCTGTCACATCATATGCAACAATTTCGCAGTCTAAAACGAAATTTCCATCATCTCGACAAATTTTTGTGATAGTATTTTGTAAATCTGGATATTTTGGTGTTAAATCTTCAGAATTGCGGGAGAAAATCATATACTTGTTGTCAAATTTATGTATCTGTGCTCTTTCACCATCATATTTAAATTCACATACAAAATCTTCGCCATTTACACGATTAAACGCAGCTGTCAAATTTTTTGAAGGTTGCGCCAACATCGGCTTTACCGGAATGCCTGGCTCAATTTTTACATGCTCAAGAATATTTGATTTGAACTTGATCAAAGCTATGATGATTTTTTCGAATATTGGACACTGATTATATGCATATTTTACATCGTCAACTAGATCTTTTTCATTCCCAAATACCAATCCGAGACATATTAAAACTGTTTTAAATGCAAGCCCGGTTTTCATGCGCCCCTCATACAATCTTATTAAATATTTGGCTTCTAAGTTACTGCTTTTTGAAATCATTTTTAGCATTTTGTTTGTTTTTCCTTTTAAGCTTTGTGCACCAATATCATCTGCAATTTCTCTCAAATTTTTTAACACATCGATTATTGTGAAATTCGCTACGGCCGTAAATAGCGATTTGGCTTTGTTTTTAAAAACAATAGTACCCAGATCGCCCTCTTTTCGAAATTCATCTCTAATCATTTTTAATTTTTTGTTTGTTACTTCAGCAACAATTTTTACAATAGTTGTTTCTCCAATACCCAATTCTTTTCCCATAAAATCCGGATGAATGGTTGCAGTACACAGATAGCATGCTGCTACCAAGCCTTCTTCGTTACTTTTTAATAATTTAAAATACTCTGCTAAGTAGCTCTGTATTTCAAGTCGCTTTTTTGTTTTAGATATTTTTTCCAAAAGATTGCAGAAACTACTAAATAAAATTGGATTCTCAGCCATCTAAAGGGCATATAGGTTTTCTTCATTTTTCACAAATAACTACTAGCGGAATTGTTCAATTATAAATTATTTGGTTTGAGTGTTATATGAAATAAAATTTTCGGTTTTTTTATTTCTCGATGAAAGAAAATGATATGAATATTCTTTAAATTTCTAAACCAAAAAATTAAAGGCATTAAAAATACAAATGACTAGTTTCATAGTACCTATATGATCAATTTTTTTTAATTTGTGTTCATATTGTCAAACAATTTTAATTTAAATGTTTGAAGCTGTTGATATATAAAAAAAAATCCTTATTATATTATAGTTAATTTTTGAGCGATCTCAGTAAAGCAAAGTGATTGCACACGACTTAGTAAAAAAAATTAAAAAGCACACAATATAAAATATTTGAAAAACTTATAAATTTGACAAAAAATAGAAGTGCGACAAAAAAAGTTATTTTGTATTTATTACAAAAATAAATGAATAATTTGATTTGACGATCAAAATTTCTTATTTTTATAAAATAGATGATTAAAATACTTTTTTATCTTTTGATTTTTCAAAATAAGAAACGGAAGACTGCATACGAACTTTTGTAATATATATTATAAAATATAGAAGATATTGAAGGCTTCGTATATAATATCAGGAAAGGAAAGATAAGTGCTAAGAAGACAAAGAAATTCTTCTGGAAGGTTTTATTTATGTTTGTGGCCCAGGGCTTTGCTGGTCTCCATGTTTCTGATTTGATCGTACTTGAAAACATTGAACCAGTGAAACGGATCAGGCTCAACTGTGCTTGTAGCCAATGATCTGAAGGTTTTGCTTAATGGATGTCTACAATCCACCACCGTCCAAGCTTTCCTGATTTGTTTATGAATTTTAGTTAAAATAAATAGACCCACAAAAAAACAATATTTCTAACGAATAGATATTTTTATATTTCACGTCGAGGACACTGATCGAGAAGGCTCAGACCATGTGTCGAAGTAAATGTTTCTAATAGATTTGCCACTCTTGTCGGAACCAGCAATAAAAGTACTACTTATTGACCTGGTACATCTTCCGGTTTTCTTTTATAGGTATTTTTCTCCATAACTTCAATAGTTATAATCGTGACCGAAATTTGGAGAACTATGATATTTTGAATTCAGTGATGGAAAAAAGGCGTAATTTCAAGCCCTTCATTTTTCAGAGTCGACAAGCAATCTACTGCTAAAGTTTTTTTTGCAATTAACAAAAATTTTACAAATTTTAACACTAGCTAATACTTTATATTATGTTTTTAAATTTTTTAATGTAATTTTGATCTTGTTTGTCTTTCTTTTTTTGCTATAATAATTTTATATATCTTATCGAAATTACTTTTATAACTAAAGTAGAATTGCAGAGTTTGTATTTGCATGTCTTTTCACCAAAATCGCCCAAAAACTCCATTTAGTTGTAATTTTTTAATATAAATAAATGCATCATTGTCTTTAAAAAAAACAAAATTCACTCATATATTGCGTCATTCAATATATATTTTTTTGTTCCGCAATGTTAATTTTAGGCTTCAACTAAATTTTTATTAAAATCAATCAAAACTATATTTTAAAACTAAAATAATAATTATTGTTTTTAATATCAAAATTCCTTTATATTATCTATAATTTTAAATTTATTTCAAATAAAATTAAAATTTCTGCTCAAAATTACATATATTTTTAAAAAAACGGAGATAAGAAATATATAAAATAAAACATATATATACGAATTATGGTGTTGAAAAAATAAAAATAAAACAATAAAATAAATATTTAATATATACAAAAAAAACTTCAATAAACAAATTATATTTGCACTGAAATATATATAATAAAAAATCTTGGTTATAAAGGGTTGGATTTTTTTGATTATATAAATAAAACATAAACCAATTCAAAACACGCAAAAAAAGAATAATCACTCTTTGATTTAATTATTTGAGAAAAAACCCGTTTTTCGCATGCAGAAAACTTAAAGTTTTTAAATATTTTTTTTGAATAAAAGTTAAAAATATTTCAACTCTAGTGGCTTCCTCGGACAAAGGATAAAAAAGTGCAAATAAAATGAAAAAATACAAGAATAGCTTAAAAAAGATTTTATTATCAAAAATTTGCTATTATCGTGCTTGTATCATTTCATTTATTTTTTGTAGTGATTCCTATATGAAGCCCGTTCTAACCATATTATTTTGTTATGAAATATGCCTATTTTAAGAAAAACAATATTTTACATCTAAATTCGATATTTAATTTATCTAACTAATCGTCTTGTAAAAAATACCACTATTAATTAACTGAAATAATTTGATCTATTTAGTTCATATCAGTACAAAGTCAGTTTTTCAGATTTCAAGTTTTCTTATATCCGACAATAAAATTTTTTAAATATTTAAACACGAAAATTGTAAAAATTTGATTGATTAAAATATAAAAAACCATGTAAAAGAATACATGATATTTATATATCTTTGAAAAATTTAAAATTTTAAAAATTCTAAAATGATACACTACAGTTATTTTCACTGAACCAGTACATAAAGTAGATTTTTCGATTACCAGAATACTAAAAAACAGTTAATAAATCTTCAATCTAAGCACTATCGGATGCTAATTTAATATTTTCATTGTTTTTTTTTTTGCAGATTTTAGAAAAAATTATGGAGAGATTATTTTCAGATCTATTTAATTACAACAACAATTATGCTAAAAAGGTGTTTGAAAGGATACTAAGATGAACATTTTTTTATTATTATAAACCTTTTCTTAATTTTAAATTTTTATTTTTTTGTAATCGTATTGTTTCGGTGAATTTTCTAATATCAATCAACTTAAAAATTCCTGTGAAACTATTATACCATAAACTAATGTATTTATATAGATACATTGCATCCAAGTATAATATATCTATTTATATAATTAAGTATCCTAAAGTGCTGCACCATACATGTATTTTGTAGAAAATATTATATAAATAACATGCATATATCATAATTCGTTTATATCTGATTTATAAAAATATACAAAATGAGTCATATGTAAAATATTTTTAAAAAGAATCATGAATCTTCCCAGTACTTAAATTCTATAGTTATAGAAAATTAGAATTTATTAAATCATGCATTATAAAAAATGTAGTCTTTTCTTTGTAAAAACATAAATGATAATATTTAAATTTTATGTAATTAAAAATGTTTAAAAAGTCAAAAAAACCACAAATTTATGCTTAAAAATAATATAATTTTATATTTTTTATATTATTTATAACTTTTAGTAGAAATCGGTCAGAAAACTTCAAAAATTTTTTTTTATTTAAGTAATAGAATGCTTAGTATCGCAGTATATCTATATTGATATCAAAAATAATATAATGAATTTCTATAAATATCACAAAAATATTTAACACTTCACAATATAATGTTTTATTTTTTCAAATGAACTATTAAGTGTGAATATTTTACTTAAGGAACTATTATTTAAACTAATTTTCCAAATTAATTGAAGCCTTTTTTATTACCAATTACCTATAGTAATGATATAATAATGTAAATGGTACATAAGATTTTTTTATGGGTTTGATTATCGTACACAATTAATTTTTATCCAAAGTCGTTTTAAAGAGGAAATAATATTTGAAAAAATTGAATAAAAATATACGTCGAAAATGATTTTTTAAACAAAATATATTTTTTTAAATATTGGTGATTTATGTTTTAAATTTTCTGCGCATTTTGTATTATATTATAGAAATTCGAGTGTTAGAGCGGTTCTTCAATATTTAACAGTTTAATCAAGTGAAAATTTGATTTTGCAAAAATTTGTATGTGTGTTTGATATTCTATATAACCCTTTAAAAGAATAAAAAAACGATGTGGTGCAAAGATGGTAAATCATTTAGGATAGACTGTTCAATTTTTATAATTCCTTAGATTTTATATTAGTTATATGCAATATACTTTGACGCTTATATTGTTTCGAAGGAGTAAAAATATATTTTTTTTAAAAAACAAACAATCAATATATATGATTTTGTGTATAAACCTGAAAAGCTACAATGATTATTAGTTTAATTCTAACTGTTTTACATATTACGAAATGCTGTAAAAAAATAATAAATATAAAAAAATACAAACTGCAAAGCATTTTTAATAAAATTTGATTTAATATGGTTTATTTATTTCAATTATCACTGTTTAATGCTTGAGAAAGAGATGATTTGTCTGATATTTTTATAAGTAAAATTAATGTATAAAAGAAAAAATTAATTTGTTGTAATAGAAATATTTTTAATTTTCAAAAAATTAGATATGAGAAAAAAATAGGTACAAAAATAATTTTTTGATCAATTACTACTGGAAATACGTTTTTGTACCAATAAAATTATAAATTCCAATAAATACAGCGATTATAACAAATTAAAACAACATTAAAAACTTTTATTTGTAAAAAAAGTGATTAGATCATGTATAAATATAAAAAAATCATAAAGAACAAAATCTAGATATTTTTGCGAGGAATTAATCTGTTTTGTATCCGCTTCTTTCTAACAAAAAAAACCTAGAAACTATATTTTACGTAGCAAACATATGATATTTGTTTTTCATTATATATAATAGTCTCAATTGTACCAAAAAGATGTTTTTCACACATGATAAAACAATTCAATTGTATTTATTAGTTTAATTAAAATATATCTTATTCTAATAAATTCTCTAATCAATGAAAATTTCAATATAATGCTAATCATAGATGTTTCATAAATATTTAAATATTAAAAATGTATCCCAATTATACCACATTGTTATCTAAAGACAACCACAAATATTTTATGGTTAAGAAACAAATCAAGTTGAAGGTAGATAAAAAATTTTATAAGAAATCAGTATACTCTTTAAAACCCTACCATAAAAGACATAATCAAGTGAATAATTTAGATTTTTAACAATGTAAAAACACATAGTGATATTAGATAAAAATACAAGTATGAACCTATAACAGGCAAAATTTTGCTTAATAAAACTTATAACTGCTTTTGAACGAATATGTCATAAATATAATTAAAAACCAGAGTTCGAAAATTGTTTCTTTTTTTAATCGACATATATTTTACCTTGCAAGTGTAAAAAAATAACATTTTCTAGGAATACTTTGTTAAAACTACATTTTGATTGTAAGCCTTTATTATATATAGATATAATGTATTATGTATAATTCGTTATACTTTTTTTGATCATAACGATTCTCAATATTTTTAAAAAATATTTTAGAAAATAAATGTGCGTTTTTTTACAGTTTTATTTTAAAATTGATTTTTTAAAAACTAAAACATCATTAACAGGAAAAAAGCTTAATATTACTGAGATTTTCACATAAATTAGATATCAAATAACGCATGTCAAATAGTGTTTTTGTAAAAATGATTTATATTTGGTCATGCATATTATTCATACGATGAATGCATTTTGAAACAAAACGGTTACACGTTGGTTTAAGTAAATTGTTGGCAAAACAATTTAAGACCTCGTAAAACTAATTAAAACAAAAAATTTTCAGTAAAATTATTGTTCTTATGTGTCAAATCAATTTTATTCATTCAGAAAATATTTTTATAATAAATTATTAAATAGTATAAAAAGTGATAAACATAAATAAGTAATTAATAAACAAAATAAAGTAGATAAACATTTTAATTTAATTTTGAAAGTTTTTTTTTTGTGAATCAATTATTTTTTTAAAAATTATTAGGGTATTTAATAAATAAAAATTTATCAATGAGGAATTTAATAGTTTTATATATCAATCAATTATATTATTTCGTAAATATATATATTATTAATAAAAGTATGCCTTTCGAGAATTATCATGCCGTACACACTTGGTGGCAAGTGTACATGGCGCAAGAAAATGTTGAATATTACTGTGTTATTTGCTTTGCATGATTTATTTAACTTTGGTAGAAGACCTGCACCGGAGTAATGCCTGCGGTCTTGGTCTGAGGCTGAAGTGGGAGCACTTTCATAATACCTATTATTTTCCACCATGGGTTCATTGTTGGGACAGTTTAAATGGGCAGGAAGAGGGAAATTTAGGAGGGGACTTGTTCTATCAAATTTATACATATAAGTACCCTTTTAATGTATGTGGTTTACCACATATCATAAAAATATAAATATAAAATCAAAAACTGATCTATAAAATGATATCTCCAGGTACTCATGTACTTCCAAATCTTACTACTAAAAAATTACATTGTTTACATGTGTAAAATATTGAATATTACAATCGTGCAGTTATAAAGATAAATTAAGCTTTTTACTTGATATATTTTAATGTCTTTAATACAATCGCATATTATCTACGCTAGAAAACAACAGTATTACGCATAAAAACATAAAATTTCGATTTTTTGACATTTTTTTGCATCAGAATAAATTTAAAATACTAAAATTTATGTATACAATGATAAAAATTAAGATTGATTTTGAAAATAATCTAATTTCCTTATATATATATATATACATTTATAAAGTTCTAAATTCTATTTCTACAAAATAATTATATAATATTATACATTAGACGATAAGGATAAACGTAACATTAATCTATATGTGTTTTTTTGTGCTTTAAAAACATAGCAAAAAAGAAAGAATCTCTTTTAAAGTCATAAATTCATGGAAAACACTTATATTTTTTCGATATTAAATATAAGTTATCCAAAATAGAATTAAGAAAATAAATATAATATTTTTGAATTACCTAATTAATATTCGAAAAAATATGATGATAGAGATCACAATATTTACAACTATATGTAAAAAATAAACATTATAATAATTGTAAATAACTCACATTTTTTTACACAATATAATAATATGTGTATTTTTGTTAACAAAGACTCACAGAAAAAAATTTAGAATAACACAATTTTTTAGTATAATTTCTTAATTTGAAACATTAACTATCATCTTTTTTATCTCAATTATTTTCCAATATATAAAATCATGCTAATATAATATTATTAGATCTTTCATTTACTCATTACTACAAGTTTATGTAATTAAATATATAAGTCAGCACATTTATGTGGCTTTTTTTACATAACTGGCAAGAAAATTACAAAACTAAGACTAGAAACAAATCGACTGTATTTGGTTAGAAAAATAAATTGAACTAATATTAAAAAATTTTTACATTGAACTAAAAAGTTTTAAAGTTTGTTTGCTAAGCTAAGTAAATATATGAACAGGATTTATTGATCCTGAGCGTAAAAAAAGTGCTACACGTGCTTATAGTATTATATATAAGCTACTAGAAATATCAAGAAATTGATAAAATTTCATTCAAAAATACTTTAAATGATTTTAAGATAATTTTTTAGTTTTAAAAAGTACATATTTGTAACAAGACCTATAATATATATAGGTTTTTATAAAAAAGTGTAATAAAATTGAAATATTAGCCTTGATATTTTTGCGTATTTTTATTGCTTAATATTTTAGTAAATGATAATTATAGTCATTTTCACACAAAAAAGTTATGTTACTTATAGCTAAAAATTCATCATTTCTAAATAACAACTTTTAACCTTTACCCTATAATATTAAAGCCCCAGAACTAAGTTTTTAAGCTAATCATAAAAAAATTGATTCGAACTAGGTATTTGTATAAATATTTTCTGATAAGAAGAGTCATTTTTACGATTACACATGAAATTAAAGATGCCCTTAAACGATATATATTTTAAAATCGAGAACTCGTATAATAGAAAGATAAATGCAATAATAAAAAAGCGAAATA